>JAAGWO010001659.1:0-12527 GCA_013266205.1 Fusarium decemcellulare
ATAATCATGCGATATGCCATACCACAGTAAATCCAGCCAGCGCTCTGCTTACCATACGGTACCAGGCACGCACCACATATAAGCAGGGCGACAACCGTGGGCATGGTGGGGGTGTCAATGTATCAGGGCAACGGTTGGCGTCCATGGGTCACCCAAGGGAAAGCTATACTAACTCTTCTCTAGGCCTTGAAGCAGGGACGGGTCTAACGCAGAGCCACGAGTGGCCTGGTCCGAGTAATGCTGACGGATGGCCGGATTTCTGGACTGATATGGCTTTTGACGATGTCTTCTTTCAGGATCATGCCATGTTTGGTTTATTTACCGAACAATGACCCTCATAGGAGTGTGAACCGGCGAAGATAGTAACGCAAGGGAAGAAACCATGCCCCTTTAGAACATTTTTCTCCCGCTACTTATGAGTGGGTGATCAATGTTGTACAAGGTTCCCGTGTGGATATGGAGGGATAACATAGTACACTCACGGTTTTGGAGCGAGCCACTAGACTCTTATCCTAGTTGAGAGAGATAAGTTAGCACCACGTTCAAGACCATGTCTAATGTCTTTAAAATCGCCTCTGAATATGCTAAGGAGGCTATTGAAGCCACTAAGGCGCCTATTACAAGCCTTCTTTAGAGACGTTCTTCATAAGGAGAAGAAAATAGCCAACTCCATTCCATACTCTTTTGACCCAAGGTGCTATGCCCCACTGCTCTGACCTGGTGTTTCTCCCTGACAACCAACGCAGTATCCTGATTCTGAAGCATCTCCCTGACTCGCTGGGCGAGCAAATCTCGAGCGAGATCACACGGAGGTACCTACCACTCGTCCGAGTTGAGCGATACAGCTTATCAAAGGACTCTATTACTGAGTCCCCTTGGTATATGATAGTTGGAAAAGGTTCTGTAGCTGGCTGAGCATTTATGCCTGGCTCGGAAGAATAGACCCGAATCTTGGCGGTGGCAGTAGTTACCTAAGGTTGTTCGGGGCCATAGTAAGAAGGGCTGTTGTTAGTAGTGTGGTCGGGGATGACACTAGATATAAGAAATACTTCGTTGCCTTGCAGAGTTGCTCGGTCGTTAACGTGACAGTAGGCATTGATGCCCATAGAAGCCGGTGGGTGCAATGAACCCGCCTCAAGAGGCCGTTCAGCCAGATCAAAGACCAAAGAACTCCTCATCTTCCCCGGGTGAAGAGTTTCGGGCTTCAGTCTAGTCCACCTTGTTGGACGAAGAGTGCTTCTCAACACCAGTTGCATCAGGGTCAGAATTGGGAGGTGCGGGCCGGGATAGCTTCCAGGTCCTCCAAGTCGGTCTAAGAGGAGACTTCAATATTATGGCGATCCGTCAGAGTTGGGGAACGAGGAATATGGGCATGCCTGGTCGGTGGATAAGGAGACTCCTCGTCTCTGTAGAGCTTGTTGTATAAGGGGTAAAAGCCGCTGGACGTGTATGGGGATTAGCCGCCCATGGCGAGAGCGTGAAGAAATAGAATCGATATGAGGAACTACGGCAGGGCAGAGGAAAGATCAGAAGTATCTCGAGTGTGAGTGTGGCCTAAGCTGCGCAAGTAGGGGCTTCTCTTTTGCGTGCGACACGTGAACACCACAAAGAGCAGATGCACCATGACGCAGCCATCATAGCAGTTAATAGATGATAACTCAGGTGCAGAAAACTCTCTTTCATCCTTAGAAGCACTCACTTAGGTCTCGATCACAACGGCGGTGAGGTCCGAAGTCTTTGTTACCCTGCAGCAACCAGCTCTTTGACAGAGTCAAAAGGGGTTGAGATGGATGGCCATGAGACTGACAGGCGGATTGTATGGAAATCGTGCAAAACAAATAGACATGTACTCTCTTGTACATCACCCAAGCTAATCTCTGCCATCTCGCCTCTTGCAGACGGGCCGTGCACTTCGACTTGTCCCATATCGTCGCGAAACTCGTGATGAAACTGTCACTACATTGTGTCTGTTCTCAGTGTCTTGACCTGAGACTAACGTCCTTTGTATCTACCACCGTGTGCAAGGAAATCACCGTCGATGAGATCTGCAAGACCCACATTACGGAACAAATCACCAAGGAGCAAAATGGTAGGAGGCTGGGCGTCTACTTCTACTACCACGTCCGCAGCACCATCCTCGCGGCCCTGCTCAACGCCCTGGACGCCTTGGAGAGTACTGACTGTGAGTAGGGGAGACTTTGAACGGACTTTGGCGGATGTCTGGGCTGATGAGTATGCTTGGGGGGTTTCTTTGCGTATTGCAACCTAAATGTTGGCAACGTGATATTCTCCTAGCTACTGAATCGTGGGCTGTAAGGAAGTTCGGAGACATTTTTCCAACGCAGTGTCATAGCAAGCCAGGTCCATCAAACATACCAAAAACGGAACCACTAGCAACAAGGCTAGAAACCATACAAAGAAACTTGAGGCCAAAGTAATGGCTTAAACACGCACCCACCACCATCCCCGACCCCAAAGAGGAACATCCTGCTGACGCGTCTTCTCTTAGCAGACCGCTCTGGTGACGTTGGCAACTTCAAGCCATGTCTGCTTAGACTAATACAGACCTTCTATCAGACTAGAACTACTCTAGAACCCTTCTGCTTTGACACGCCAGATCATAGACCCTATGTTCTTGTGGGCCACTTAGTTAATGGCCTAATAGATTTCCTGGACTGTCGTTGCTTTGAGCTGAGCTCTGAGAGTGCACAGGCTGTTCTCATTGGGCCAGACCCGAACCTGTTTGCTGGAAATGGTATCTTCCTTGACAGGTCGAGCTCCTCTGGCGGCAATGGTATCAAGGGCGGTTCGCAACGCGGACTCTAATACATCCATGGAGCCGGCTAAAGCCAATTCAGTGAGCGACTCTGCCCGCTCAGTAGTTTTGGCCGGCCGTAACCATGGCGCATTAGACGGGATCGATGGATCTTGAGGAGAGTTCCGGGTAAAGGAGTACTCGTGGCGGTGATTATATTGTGTTTGTGGCGATGCATGTGATGGATGGGCGGAACGTCGACCATTTCAGCATCAGAGTCCTCGTCATCACCACCGTTGCCATCATCCGAATGGTCACTTGAAGAGGCCAAACTGCTGTCTTCAGGTCCATAATTTAGTGTCACAGGGGCTGCTGGAGCCTCGGCGTCATCGTTATCGTCGCTCTCATCGCTGTTGTCCTCGTCGTCCCTCGGGTCCGTCTCGTGAAACCCCCTCATGCTTCCACAGTGAGGAAGTCCGCCTTCGCCAAAGATCTTCAAGGCCATTGGAAATGGAAAGACAGGGCCCACCGTCATTTGCAGCCGACGATGGAGGAATTGGGACGTCATCACGGTCAGGATTGGTGTCCTAGAAAGCTAGGCTGTAGTATTAGCCGAGGAATCAATGGTGCATTGTTGTGACAGGAGTAACGAGAAGTCGCTTGGATGCTGGGTACCATTTGCAGGGCACTCAATTGCGAAATCGATCATCGCTAGAAATCCCCATTCATACGGGATCTTCGGTGGTCAGATAATTTACTTTATCTGCATCAAGAAAGGAGAATAGGGATCAAGATGCGTGAGTGAACCATTATCACTAAAAGAACTCACAGTCAAGTATGCTAAAACCTAGATGTATTTTAGTCAGTATTCTAATCAGTCCCACTAATAGTCTTTTTATTTCTACATATGTAGACATTTTAATGGCAACCAATTTCCTCTCTTCCCAAACTTCCTAACTAGCACATGGCCGAATTTCAGTATATCCATCTCTTCACATCTCTTACTGGAAAGCTGCTGCTCACACTGCCTGCCCTATCCTTTTTACTCTATCTTCTATGATATAGCTATAGCTGAGGGAACCGGAAGATATCGACGCGGCACGTTAGAAGGGACTTTCAAATGTATGTTGCTTGACCGACCTGGGCAGTCTTGTTCATGGTTGAACTATGTTACGGGGGGGTGGTCTAAGCGTCTTCTTGGTGGATGGATGGCAATATGACTGCATCTTGGTAGATTCTAATATAAACGCTTGAAAGGATTTCCATCATGATCCCTGAGGCCAGCGCTGTATGTTTGATTGTTTTTAGAACTGGCTTCTTAGGAGTATGGCGCTCTAATCTTCTAATTACATGGAAGGAATGTGATGCAGACCCATTTGGATCGCATCAAGTCTGTCAACCCCATGCTCAACGGCATTGTCACCCTCAATGCCAAGGAGGCAGACCATGCTCTAGCCTCTGGTAATACTTTGGACCGCTCCATGGGGTGCCCTTCAAAGTAGGGGACTCGATCGAAGCGGCGGGCATTCCTGCTCAGCGCAGCTCTCCCATCTTCCGAGCCCGAATCCCTGAAACTGATGCCATTAGCGTGGCACGGATAAAAGCTTCCGGGGGGTTGCTGCCCCCAAAGACGAACCTCCCAGAGTTTTCCTGCTCTAACGAGAGCGACAATCTCCTTATAGGACGGTCCCACAACTCTTGGAATCTGGACAGAACTGCAGTGGCTTCAAGCAGTGGCGAATCAGTTGCTATCGCGGCTGGCTTATCACCACTCGGCCTCGGCACCGACCTTGCTATATCTGTCCGAGGCCCGGCCGCTCAGGCTGGAATTGTAGCTTTGAAAGCGACGCATGGTCGTGTGCCTATGACAGGAATCTGGCCTCGCACTCCGAGACGTTTCTAGGAGGTCAAGTCGATGGCCCGAAGTATTCGGGATTTTTCAGTTGTTACTTGCACATTTCATACTTGCTGGTCCTGACGGTCATGATGCTTATTCGGCAATCCCGATCATCACATCTCCCTTGGTCCAGGATCGCAAGTTCAAAGTCGGTTGGATGTCAAGACCAGACTTCGACCCAGTCGGTCCCGACGTTCGTTGCACGGTAACGGCCGCTGATCAAGTCCTGAGGAACTCCAACTGCACTGTTGAGCTTGTGTAAGCACTGGCCATCGAACGAAACTTTGCACTAGACATGTTCATGCGCATCCACGTAAATGAAATGAAGCCTGGGTTTTGAGCTACTACTTAAGGCCAACTAGACTGTGATATATTTAAGATTGCTCTTTGTATGCTTGATTAGGCCCAGACGCCCGCGAAACAATTCATTATGGTCGAACAAGCTGCAGGCCGTCTCAAGGATGCGTTTGCTGCGTGCTTCGAGCACTTTGACGTTCTGTTATGTCCCGTGTTGCCAACGCCGGCTCACAAGCACAATGTGAGCCAGCTAACCATTAATGATCAAAGAGTCAATGCTCCGTATATCATGGTGGCTACTATTCCATTTGATATTACTGACTGGTTTGCCGGCAATATCGATGCGTTTCGGCACGACTGAGAACGGTCTGCCTACTGGGGTCCAACTAGTGGGCCGATGGTTTGCTGAGTTGACATTGCCAACTGTGGCGTTGCTTTAAGAGAGTGTTCGCCCTATGAAGGACTTGCACCCTACAGTTTAAGAGTGCCTTTTGGCTTGTGTAGGGCTAGGGCTTTTGACGATATAACTTGGCAAATTAGATTTGGTGGCGCGGTACTGTAGCATTGGGAGCTAGTAAGTAAAGCAAGAAACCAAAATAAGAATCACATAATACTATTTAATGGGAGCGTTCCTATAAGGTATGTGGGTCGTTGGTTATGAGGGTAAGATAATCTAGTAGGATCACTGTCCGAGAGAGGCGCCGGATACCTTGTTCTCTCCACAACTCCGACATCCTAGTTCCTCTGTCAGTCCCACCTAAACCACTTGACTCTTAAGATCATGGCAGATTTGTGGAGAAGTAGAAGAAGCCAAGGTGTCTGTATTATCTGGAATAATTTGAGGATATACATACCAATGGCGCAGGTTCAATCAAATTAGACACAGCAGCAATATTCATACTTGCAATTAGAATGAAGTAAATAATTTTTTAGACATTCTATGGCTAGATAACCATTATTCGTACAGCCCAGTGGTATTGTATTAGCTGTTGTAGATGGTAAAGGACAGATTGGTCTGCTTGGCGATATGCCGACGAAACCGGGTGGTGGGCTTAAGATAGCGCCCACTAGACGGCAAGCTCAATATTAGATATACGAATAGGTATCCTTAGCCCTAGGATGTGCTGTATGCCCTGCCTCACGTTGTTTGCACCACTATCTTAAGTCATCTTAAGGTCACCATGGAGGGTCTGTGTAGACGAATTGAATCCACTGTGCAGGTCTCCATCCCACGGTTATGGATATCTAGACACGATAATAAGAAGGAAGTGCATATAAAATACCCATAAATGCCATTTTATGTCCAATTAAATGATTTACTTAAGTTGATCTTAAGCTAGGACTCAAGTGCTAGGCCCGGCCCACTACATTTCCCGGGTGGGGAGCGCCAAGTCCGACTCGCACCGATCGACTTAAGATCATAGGATTTAAGCATGTAGAAACGAAACCACATATTAAGAACCGCCAATGCAACGCGGTTTCGTTTGCTCCCGGTTCTCTTTATTTTCCGACATGTATTAGTCAAGTACTGTCGCCCCGAGTTGTCACCAAAATGCGATAGTGTTGAAGCTTTGCTTTCTAGATGAATACCGTGTATCCATTTGCAATTATAGGGTTTCTAGGTTCTACCCTACTCCCTCAGATGTATGTGTAGAAGATCAACATCGTGGAGGTTGTCATCTTAAGTGTATTAGTTTTATTGCTGCCTCGACCTAACGGCCAGCGGGACGCCGCTGGGAACCTTGAGGCAACTTTCAATTGTCATTCTAGCTTTTGGGACTGAGCTCTGGATTGGTATTAACTCGATTTTTGAGCAGTTGTGTGGCTGTTAAGGGAAAATTTGGCCCGAAGGTTGAACCCGAGGATATTAGCCCCGACCCCTACACTGGATGGAGGTTAAGATACTATGGGGAAGAAGAGCCAGGGCGGTTTTGCAATCCCAAACAATTAAGTGTTGGCTAGATTACTTTAGGGACTAGATGGTAGTTTTCCCTGGGGATGCTTGCACTTGTTATTCCACTACTCAACTTGCTAGCAAAACCTGATAGCTTCCCACAGTACTTCCGTCCATTGTTATGAAGATTAACCTAGCGTAAGAGCGAAAGAGTTCTTAATCGTGTACAAATCGTGAAGAAGCGTCTTAAGTCAGCTAATATGTGCCTGGAAGTTGAGTTCCTGATGTGTTCGTGCCGCCCGCGGGCTTTCGACAACCACTGTGTTCGCCATTGGATGCTAAGTATGGTTCCCGCGTGTTAAGTTATCATTCAATAGATCTAGAAACCAATGAGCTGTAGAAAATCTATTACTGTCAAGCATGATATGTGCTCATATATGGACTTGGCGGGCCATTTCTAAATCCACATCAACTAGCACTTCTTCGCTCTCAAGACTGGGCATCCACTCACTGGCACTGGTTGCTCCGTCAACCTAGCAGAGCAGTACCTTCATCACGAGGCCGAACTGTTTCCTCTTTCAATCAAGCAACACCACGCTCGAAAGAAATGCTACGTGTTTGGTGCAAAATGACCTGAAATCTGGATGCAATCCTACCAAGAAACAGAAGGAGCTAGATGCAGCGAATCAGCTAATCCAGATGAGCTAAGTGACAGCTTCGAGTCAAAGAAGTCAAGAGACGGACCTTGAGACAAGCATTTGTTTTGAAAATTCCGGATACACGCCTCACGACGAACGGCTCAGGTTTGAGAGGCTTCATTTTACCTACACCGAAGAGTACCGGCTTCTTGATTGTCGCTTGTACGGTGCAACAATTACCCATCAACGGATCAAAGATCACCGCAGAGGCTGCCCCCACCAGCTGAACAGCGGCGAGATCAAGAAGGTTCCGGAGTGGGCAGCTCAGTTGGACATCATCAACGACAATCGACAGATCAGTGAGTGACCGTTACTCCCTGATCATACACCAGCAATTGACGTGTTGGGGCCGCCTAAAACTGAGGGTTTCGATGTGCATTCACGATAGATAGCGAGGGGAGCATCGACTCGCAGATTTGTAGGTTCTCACACAAGGAGAATACGGGAACACTGTAAGCATGCACATGAATGGGATTCGGCGTCAAAACCTGGTAAGGCGACAGCAGTTGATCAGAATGGGCAAGACCAGGGCTTATGGAGGAGTGGTGTTCTGTATCAGCGGATCTTCTTCAAAGAACGGCACCGAAGTGAGAGTACTGATATATATATAGACTTTAGGCTACGAAAAAGAGATTGCGAACTGTTTTCAGTCTAGTATCACTTGTTCCAGAAGTCAGATGTGAGGAACAAAGTTGATATATTATATTGACTTTCATTTTGGAATTTCCAACTGCAACTTGAGACATTGAATGCTTTAAGCTACCTGCAGGCAAGCAATGTCTCGGGCTTACTCAAAGATTAGCTCTCAATCTGTCCACAAGTCTTAAACCCATTCCTCAAACGGAGCATGGCATCCCGTTCGCGGAGGAACGGTGGAGTGCTCTGACCGACGTCGTTCGGCCACTCGATGCCTTTACTGGCAAGGGAGCAGCGGCAGTAGCAGGCCGTGCAAGCGAGGAATTTAATAAGAGGGTGCGATGAAGCTAAGTAGGACGAAGAGCTGGATGAACAGGCGGCTTCTATTCAAAACAATCAAACAGAAGTTCGAGAAGAGAAGCACATTGCAGCTACTGGAACACTTGCTTTCCTAAAGGTTGTGCATCCAATAACCTAAGAAACGTCAACCCGCTTATTAGCCCTAACTCAAGGCCCGTCGCGCAGGAAGAACTTGCGCGTTATTCCCCATGATTGACAAGCTTCCCATATTCAAAATTAACATCAGCAAGAAATTTCTGACTGTTGCGAGGCCTTATGTGACTATCAAAATACACTTAGCGTATCCATTCCGTGTCCTCCCCCTTTAACAATCCACGCGCTGCCGTTCCCGTTCTCTAGTATGAACAGCCCCATCTTTGTGATACTAAGCAACAGGACTAGCTCCCTTCTCCGATGCATCCTGCATGGTTCGCGTTCTCTTAGACGTGTCCTCAGATGTATCTAGTCCTAGCGTCGCGAGAAGATCTGACCGTACTGTAAAGGGAGAATTTGTCCCAGACATAGCTGCCCTCGACGTCAACGTCATCGTCAGTTCGGGAGGAAGTATATTAGTAGCTATCTCTTCGATGCAACTCATGCCGTCGTGGCGTGTAAGAGCAGCACACTTCACATCTTGAGGGACATTAGCTACATATCCGTGGTCACCCAATATCGCATCGTAGGGAACAAAGGCTCGTATGCGAAACGTCTCAGGGTAAATCGAATATGCCTACCCATCGAAAAACTCATGGATGTAACTTATCATGAGAATGCCGTTAGTGGACGCCCAAGTCGATGACCATGCCTCGTTCAATCGTCGACTACTAAACAGCATACTTTGACCATTGGAATAATCTTCATACACATGAAATTGGTGCTGCGGAACAATCTGTCAAGCTTGCAGCGACGGCCCGATAGCTGGACTGATGCACCAAGATTGTCCTTTCCCCGTCACGGCGCACCGTTTCGCAGAACCATAACCGACGAGCGAAACGACTCCATAACCTTTTATTTGCATGTTCGGTCAATGTCTTCTATTACAGGAACGATGATGTCGCTCTTGCGCTGTGTTTCTTCGCCGTCCTCGTCTGGCGAAACAGAGCCCGAGTGTTCCCGTTTTGGAGATTGAGGGCCGGTTCGGGGCTTTGCTTTCCTCCGAAAGAGCATCTTCGCAACGCGTGTGTCTTCAGAAGCTTTCTTGGGCGGAAGGTAGCGGGGGTCGTGGCGACGTTCGGGACGGGGGACGTGTGTTGCGCATGAAGCCATAACAGATGAGTATGGAGAGTAATAATGGTATTGTAAGGGAGAACAACCTATCTTTCAAGTGAGCTTCTAATGATGAGCCTTCAGGTAGGTTGCATTGTTCATGGCGCACGACATGATACCGCATAACAACTCGTTCCTCCGCATCAGGACTCGGCAAGCTCGGAACTACCGTATCCAGCCCCTCTTCCTTAAGGTCTGCCTTATTTCGGTTCCTTTTATCCAATCCAAACACGCATTTCAGAGTCCGGGCCTAGCGTCGCATATGATGACGGCTACAGCTAGGAGTGAGGATGCCGGATCCATTTGAGCGAAGATCTATCCACTCCACACCAAGTCTTTTAGGGTCACGAAGGCTTGAGATTCTTCTACTGGTCTTGACGCTGGCCTGTGGTACAGGGAAGTATGGGTATGGGTGAGACCATGAATGTCCTTTCTGTTGGCTCCTGATGACCTTGAGTGCGGCTATCGCAGGACTATGCGATTGCTTTCTTCCCATCAAGGTTAGGGCTTTCACATCTACCAGGACAAACCAAGTTCATACAACACATCATAAGTCGAGGGTTCCGAGGATGGAGGACGATGAAGGTGAGGAAGAAGTCTGTCCTGCGCATAAAAATGATTAAGCTGATTGGGGTTGTGGATAAGGAGGTCACCTGCGACATTTCAGAGGTTGCAACTGATGAAAATCACCATACAGATCATTATTCAAGAATGTGTGACGAGTCGGACACGGTAATCTTGACTGAGCTTCTGAAATTATGATATCAGTTGCGCCTCGCTGTTTTGACAGAATTCTACGATGGCTAACCAGGCTCTCTGCACAGCTCATATTCTTCCGCGAGAATGCTCGAGTTTTTTATGGAAACTGCCAGCAGTTCTTACTTGTAGAGCAGTTGTGTCCATGCCTGTCTGGCTTCGTTTTCATGTATATCGTCAGCTGCGGATGGAGCGCGCGCTCACACCCACAACGTGCACATGAGGGACGTGAGCTGGAGAATATCACCCGAGAAAAGTACATGGTACCAGGCACGCGACCTCGGCTCATCAACGGCATTTCGCGGGCAGAAGACATAGGTGCGCGAGTGTGCTGTCAGACAAACACCATTGTCACAGAATCACATTTTCTATAAGCCATGCCCTGAATGTTGTCTCAGACCAATGTGCCAACTCACGCAGCGCTGCGACGACCTGATAGCAACCCACGAGCTGCTCAGTATCACCGAGTGTAATGGTGTGAACAATGGCCTAGTCGTCAGTGTCAGTATTCTTCCTCGACCAACGGTCCAGTGCCAGGGGACACGTACAATCTCGTTCTCGTGGTCGACGGCGAAGAAGAGCTTCCAAGTCGTGCCAACAGCAGCAAGCAACGGCAACGCAATGGAGATACGACCTTCGTGTTCCAATACTTGGCCCTGCATTTCTGCCTTGAACCTCCGCAGCGCTCGTAATCGCTCCAAGTGGCATGCAGCCCAGGCTGACAGCTGCGAGAGTGCAGTCTCGGAGGAGCCGCTCTGCACCTTGGTCTCGATGCTAACGCTGATAGGTCGCCGGGTTAGAACGGAATAGTCAGTGTGGTTGATGGAGCCGGAGCCCCTGGATGACGCGGCTTGAACGGTCCGGAGCGCGGCATCCAGCATCTCGTTGTCTGAGACTGCGAGGCAGAAGTCAACTAGTTTGGACTCGAGCGTGTCGCCATAGACGTTGCGAGGGACGCAGTCGGTCCGAGGTCGAGCTGTGGTTATGTCCCAGAAAGTGACTGGACTGTTTGCCGCAATTCCATGTAAGTCTAATGGCTTGTTGCTGCCATCTTGTTGATCGTCTAGATCCGAATCCGAATCCGAATCTGAATCCGAACTTGAGGTCAGATCGGCGTCCGAGGTGGAAGGCTCCTCGACTGGAGGATACAGGGCAAGCTTGAGCAATGGGCAGTGGACCAGCGCGTTCCACGACGCCTCATTGACATTCTGCGACGTCCACAGCCGAGCAACCGAGCAGGTCTCGACGATTGTAGCCAGCTCCCTGCGACAGGCAGCGGGTGTGGCAGGTCTTCGTTGATCTCTGGTCTGTGCTGCGTCGTAGAAGTTGTGGTGGAGCGGACGGTGGTCCCGCGCGCCCATCTTGTGCTTGATGGCCTTTCTGACACATTGCGGCACCAGCTTCCTCCCCTCGGCAATCCTTCGCAGCTTCTTGTACAGATCCTGGACATGGCGTATTCATCGAGGCCGTAGGGGAGGACAGGTTTTGCACTGGGCGGGAGGTCGGCCATGCGTTGACGGGGCTTTTAGACCGTGTCGTCGACGTGCTGACTCTCGACGACCTCGACGCTGTTGACTGCTTGTCTGGCGAGGAGGCCGGGGGTTCAAAATCGTTATTATACAGTGTCGCCGTTTATAGATCGTGCACAGCAAGAATTGGATGCTGCTTGGGCATGCTTGGCCTGCCCGCTGCCGAGGACGACGTCGATCCGGGTTGGGCATTGTGAAAGGTCGGTCTTAAGGTTCGGTTAGGCGACGCAGCGATGCCCGTGTTCTTGTCGTTCGTGTTGCGCTGTTCCAGCCGCGCCGACTTCCGAGGCGACGGCGTCTGGAGCTGGGCTCGCGACATGTTTGGGCTTCGTGGCTGGAGGGCTGGATGGCGCGCCGGCCGAGAGTCGCGCTTCCGCTTCAGCGACGACGAGTGGGGGTGATGATTGCTGAGTTCAACACCTTGGACCCAGGCCTGGATTACGGCGGACTTGCTCGGCTT
>JAAGWO010001662.1:0-27772 GCA_013266205.1 Fusarium decemcellulare
ACTGGGCGCGGATGGCAACCCCAAAAATTGTCCGATCTGGGGCTTAGACTACCCTCCCAGGCTATTCGGCACGCTGGAAATGAGGGGAACCTTACTAGTAAAATGCTAAATGCCAGTGGGCACATCTAGCCATGTTGGGAATGTATTGCGCTGAAACCCAAGCAGGTCGCCGCTGACTGTCTGAGAGCCTGAGAGGTGAGGCTGAATGAGTAACAAGAGTATCGATCCTTCATGTCGGCCACCTCTTGTAGATCACCTCGTATCGGGTGTGTCGGGTAGTATGTAGCGTCTAGCATCTAATCTCCAAAGGTTCCAACAAAATCTCCTAACAACAATCAACGAGCCCGCCCGGATCAAGAAAGGAGCATAATGCCTCTGCAGAATTCGTGTAAATAATAAAAGAGAACTATATAAGGACCAGAAAAGCCAACTCATCACACATGATATCACAAGAAACCACATCATCATTGCAATTCAAATCACAGATCCATCTAAAGCACCATATTCAAAATGTTTGCCCACGCCACCCTCACTCTTTTGCTCGCTACCACGGCGCTCGCCGTGAGTAATGACATTCCTGATTTCAAGTCTATGCCCGAGCCCGTGGCTACCGGCAACGGCTGGAGCGAGAAGCTAGTCAAGGCCCAGTGCACCGCTGAGAACCAGACTGGCGAGCTGTGGACTGTCAAAAACCTCAAACGCTACTGCAATGCCAAGGACACGGAGTGCACCTGGAAGTATCAGATCGCCACTAAGAAGACGGCCAATGACCCCTATCACTGCGTCTACACCATCAAATCCAAGAATGGTGTCCCGGCCTCTAAGGTCACTACGTACGACGGGGATGGCATCCATTGTGGCGTCTTCCATATCACCCAGGAGTACTTCTTACCACAGCAACAGGGCGCACCTCCGTACACCGTTATCTGCGCCAATCACCCATCGGACAACCGCCGCATATTTGCTGGTTTCGACGACAACGAATACGCCAACGGCCACACTGCCAAGGACAAGACCTACTGCGTCGAGCTTCCTTGAGCATTGGTGAAGCATATCACGGATGGTGCCAGGGGACGATTGGAGCTACTCGAGAGCTGGACAGGTTGGAAATTATCTTCTCATATTCAATTCACATCAATTGGATAGTTACACTTCTTCATAATAACATTTTGTTTTTCTGGGCACACTGCACCAAACGTGACATGCTATATACGGACCTAGAACCAAAGCTAACAACTTGATTTATATGATATGTGAATTTTTTGGCATTCGTCGGTTTCCACGATGCTCACATCGTGAAGAGGGTTAAGATAAGCTTCTCTATAGCCATAATTATTCGAGGTGGAAAATACTGTTAAGAATGCTGAACCGCTATGTCTTGTGGCCCGTCACGTGATAACGGCGCATTGTTCGAAGCTTCAACTCTAACTCTAAATTAATCCACTGCTGACTTTTACTACAATATTCTGCTTTACTAGAGCTAGTTGCGGCCGGAAGGTTTCATATCATTGTTGCATGATGCAGCAGTAAATCTGTTGTTTTTAAGTTATTGAGATATTAAGCTTAAATCCTAAGTCTATTTTGAGTTTTCTTCTTTTGAGATATTTACTAATTACCTTCATCCCCGTCCTTAGGTAGTAAGAAGTCGACCCCTTATTACTGGGCCCGATCTTCTAACTCCCTACCAGACTTCAACAGCTATCTGCAACTTAAAAAGAGGGGAGTGGTGTAGATAAAAAGCCCCAGATAGAAATCACGATGTATCGCAACACAAACGGGCACTACTTTGCAATCCAGACTTTGCTGTCAAGAGTCTCGATTTCCATAGCCAGAGATGCATAGTTATCCCTCTGATGACGCGATAAGTGCGCGGCGCGATGAGTAAAGCCCGCCTCCAGTGACAGGAAAATCAATTCGATTAATGCAGGGACTCCGCGGCCGCACGCTGCTTTCAATCCGCAAGAAATTTGGAACCCAGATGTGCATTTTAATTGATATCATACCGGACTCGTTCTATGTGGATCAAAACTGGACCCGATCTAACAGATATTATGAGACTCGGAACCCGCGGGTAACATCCGGGGGGGGGTCTTTTTTCAAATCAGAACCACTGCGATGATTTCGCATCTTCCTAACATAGTGAACAAGTCAAATAAATCCTAGGATCATAAAATTGATTCAGTACCTGGCCTGCGGAAAGTAACTCTTTCAGGCTCGAGTTTACAGTCACAGCTGCTAATTTCTGGTTGGCCGCACCCCTAAGACGCCGCGAGTTATTTCTAGGTAGCCAATGCTCTGACACTAGTATTGGCCTTTTAGTTGCATCAGAGCTAAGTGTTGTAGCAGAGCCCCTGTCTTCCGGTAAGAATGCGAGTGTCTTTGGTCCGCTTTTGTCATTGCTATTGCAAGGACGCCGCGGGCCCCGATGAATGTGAATGCTAAAACGCCAAGAGTCCGGAAGTCCGTATAATGATAGAAATAGTAACGGGCTCTCGGCATCTCTTACTAAACTCCGAAAACAAGGGAGTCGTAGCCATGGGATCCACTTCCAATTCGAACTATCCGTAATCCGCCTTCATTGAGGTATAATTATCATCCCCTTTTGCAATATCTGCTATTCTCATAGTGGAACCATTTCATCCCAGTCAAGAAAGTTTTTCGTACTCGTGCCTTTGTCGCGTCATATTCGTTTCGTCTGTACCAAAAGCCTCATATCCTCGAACCATGACTCTCAAACTCATCATCGTTGGGGCTAGCATTACTGGCCTCTCCTTGGCCAACATGATCGAGGAGCTGTCGCTGGATATCGAATTTGTTGTCATCGAAGCATACCCGAGAATTGCTCCCCAAGTGGGAGCGAGCATCGGGCTGTTGCCCAACGGGTTGCGCATACTGGACCAGCTCGGATGTTACGAGCGTATCCGATCTATTGCCGGAAACTTTTATCTCAAAACGGTCATGAGAAACTCCCAAGGTCATCTTCTCACTGAAAGCCGTGGTGCCAGCGTCTCTGAAAGACTGGAAGAAAGGTAATAGGACAATTCTTCGGATAGGTGAATCGCCTACTCATAATGTCATATCAAAACAGGACTGGATACCCATCACTTTTCATTGATCGGCAGATGCTTTTACAAGTTCTGCATGACAACCTCAAACAAAAATCTCGAGTCATTCCCGGAAATCGGGTGATCCGAGCCGATCTGGACAGCGACCGAGCACGCGTGCACACAGAAGACGGATCCACATATGAGGGCGACCTTGTAGTAGGCGCTGATGGCGTCCACAGCATCATCAGAAGCGAGATGTGGCGGATTGCCTCCGAAGTTGAATCCAACCCATTTCTTCCCGATGAAGGTTCACGTATGATCTTTTCCCTCCTTCACTAGTCTTAGTGTGCAGAAACCTCCTGACCTCCTCGCCATTAGGACTCAAGTCGAAAACCCGCTGTATCTTCGGACTCTCCAAGACACCCGACAGGTATCCATCAGCAACACAACATGCTGTCTTCTACGACGGCTGGAGCTACCTAACAGTGAGCGGCCCAGGTAATCGTCTCTATTGGTTCCTATTCTGTGCCATGCCACGAATGGCGTATGGCAAGGGCATTCCGAGGTGGTCTAAAGAGGATGAGACCAAACTGGCAGTACAACATGCAAGCGACAGAATCACGGACGGTGTCACTTTTGCGGATATTTACTTCAATCGCCAAGTCTCGACTTTGGTCTCGCTCGAAGAGTATGTGTTCTCGAGATGGCATTTTGGAAGATTCATCACTATCGGGGATTCAGCACACAAGGTGGGTGTCTTGACTGCAAATATCAACGAGACGGGAGACGGTACTGATTCAACACACCTTTATCAGGTCCATCCTATTACCGCGCAAGGAGGCAATGGTGCCATGGAATCTTCTGCTGCCTTGGTGAATGCGTTGTCTTCCAGACTTCAAAACACTCAAAACCTATCGCCCGACGATATCGAAGCTGTTTTCAGCGAAGTTCAGTCTCGCCGTTTTCGCCGTGCCGAAGACATCGTCAAAGAGGGTGAAATGATACAATCCATCGTAAACCAGCAGTACCCATTTTCAGCTTTGATGATAAAGTATCTGGTTCCCGTTTTTGGTGATAGGCTATTCTTTGATGGATGGCTCAAAAACTCTGTTGGCGGTTTGAGAGTGGAAGGGCTTCCTTTCCCACAAAGGTCCAAGAACAAAGCATTCAAAGACGAATTAATGACTACAAATTCAGATGACAGGTACTGGAAACTCTGGAGCATCCCTATCGGCTTAGGTAGCTTGCTGGCTTCCTGGTTTCTATTACACGGCGGCAGAATGCCCACTACGTTCATGAAGCTTGGTTAAATATACAACAAGGCCTCATGCTTACGAAAGTTGATCTTATGGTAGAACTACAAGTCAGTGTTTAATTTCCTTCTTGATCATTGGAAGAATGTCAGTCGTTCCTGGCCAGGATGGTAGTGATAGTACAACTACCTGTCTCTACCCCGTTTCTTGATGTCTGCATCTCTTCTCCATTTCCTGAGCACTCCTACAACCGCATTAAACCCTCGCCTCTCTGCTAGCTCAGTGGCTCTTTGATACCCCCACCCGTCGCCCTCATCACTACCAGCCCCTGCTCCTCTCTCCAACAATAGCTGTACCATGTCCAATCTTCCTCCTTCAGCAGCAGCTTCCAACGCCGTCCTACCATTCCAAGTCGCCCCCTCGGCGTTTACATCTGCTCCTAGATCCAGTAGCCTCTGAACCATATCCATGTGTCCTTTTCCAGCCGCAATTTGCAGTGCCGTGGCCCCAGAGTCCTTGCCAGGCGGAGCATTGATCTCTGCACCTACCTCTAGAAGTAGGGCTACCATTTTGTCATCAGAATTCTCGATAGCGGCTTGGAGGGCGGTACGTGGAAGAATTGGATCTTCCCAGTCACAGTTAACAAAGAGTCTCTCGGACGCTGGAGCATTGACGTCAGCGCCGAGAGACAGTAGAACTCGGGCGGTGTCGATTCTTCCGTGTCGAACAGCGGCTTGAAGAGGGGTGTCGAGGTCACTCCTGGCACGATTGAATCTCTCTGTTCCTGAGAGTTGATTTGCCAGATGAAGGATAGCCCCAGTTGACTCTCTACGGGACGCCACAAGGAGAGACAGCCTGTCTGGTTTGTACCCAGCCTCCAGCAGCTGTTCCGTGATTTCCCAGCTGCTCCCATGGATAGCAGGTACGAGAATGGAACAACGTACCATGGCTGGATCGCGCCAGAACGGTTTCTTATATGCCATGGACATGATTCGAGGGTAGCCGCTTACCAGGTGAAGCCAGGAATCATTGTCCTTGACGGGGATAATGCAAGGCCCGCTTATCTTGAGCTTGAGGAGGCTTTTTAGCACCCAGTTCTGGTTGTTGAAAGAGGCGTAACCCAGCGCCGTGGCTTCCATCTCTCCTCCTATCATCTTGTCAGGCCTCTTTTGTAAGAGCAACTTCAAGTAGCCTTGATCTCTCTTTCTGCTACCAAGGCCTGAGCAAATGGCAGCGCATAGCGCACCCTCATCATATGGAGCATTGTGGACTTCCAAAAGCCATGCCATCATGTCCCACTCACGGTTCGAAGCAGCAGCCTCGAGAAGCGAGTACTCTCCATCATCTCTGTTGACAGAGCCTCCACGTCTGAGGAGCATCTCAACAACATCGCGCCGACCACACTCTATGATAGAATGCAATCTACACCCCTGCAGGCTTGCCCCCGCCTGGAGTAGATGGCTGATAAGATTCAGGTTCTTAAACTCGAGACATGCCTGTAACGGGGATCGCCCAGTCAAGTCTAGTTCCCTTACATCAGCGCCGCGAGACAACAGTTCACGTAGCAGATCAAGGCTATCAAAGCAACAGGCACGTGCGACTTGACCATATTCAAGAGCGGCCCCAGCACGGATCAAAACTAGAGCCGCATCTCCCTGTTTCGGTGGCGAATACCGGGACTCATTTGCCATGTTTCTGAACAAGGCAAACTGCAGCGGCGTCCTACAGGTATGCATCTCGCACAATCCGTCCACACTCACCCCGGATTCGTCAAAGTTGGAGCCGAGAAGAGACCAGTCCTCGCCATCTCCATAGATTGCAATGGCGTTGATATCTGCTCCGTAAGCGACAAGAACTTCAGTGACCTTCCCGTCGCCCTTAGCTGCGGCAATGTGCAGCGCGGTGATGCTAGAATCCACCATCGCGAGGTCGACCTTGGCGCCCAGCTCCAGTAGCATCTTGACCGTCTGCGAGCTGCTGCCCTTGTAGCTACTCGATGCCGCAGCAATAAGAGCCGTGTGTCCGCCAGATGATCTCTCGTTGAGGCATGCACCGGCTCCCACCAGGTCCATGATCATGTCCCTTCGACCTTCAGATGCCGCCCGGATGAAGGCGTCTTGGATAAGGTCATGATGCTGTCTTTGGTCGTATAGAGGTAGAAGGTACTTGAGTGTGTCTAGGCCGGGTAGACAACTCTCAGATTCTTCAAGTTCATCTTCATCTTCCTCGTCTCGTAAATGGGCCATCCGCCAGTCTGCATCTACCGCGTTTGTAAGTGCCGTGTCGGGTGTCAACGCGTCATCATTCCATTCCATTTGCAGAAGGTCGGTCCCAGCTTCGACTAATACTTGTACAGCCTCGGCTGTGCACTCTTTACACGCTTTGAACAGTGCCGTCTCTGGTTCTTCCTCCGTCACAAGATCAACGCCCGCGCCGAAGCGTATGAGAAGACGTGCGAGATCCACGTTCCTCACGCGACAATCCATGCTGAGCTGAAGTGGCCGCGCAAGATTCCCCATTGCCCATGTGTCGATGATCTTGTCCGGGTCCGCCCCCATCTCTAGGAGTGCCTCGCAGATATCAAGCTCCTGGGTGTTGACAGCAGCTTCAAAAAGTGCCTCGATGAACGCTCTGCCAGTCGGTTGATCGAGGCTCTTGGAAAAGACGTCTTTCCACACAACTTGAGACAAACCTATGTCTCGGAATATCTTGATAATCTTGGTATACTTTCCATTCTGGTCAATGAACTCGTCATCCTGATCGTCGATGAGACTGTTGGAGAGGTGGTACGAGAAGAGTTGAAACTCTTGCATCTTTGCTTCGAGCGGGTCGACACTTATTAGTGCTTTGATTCGTTGAGCATTTTGTCCATCAAATTGCTCTGGCATGACTTTGTTGGCCTCGGACACTGCGTGGTTGAAGCCAGCCTTTGTTGTAAGTGGGTGATTCGGCGAGACGATAGCCAGTCTCTTCTTGGACGTCGCCTCGGTCCTGGTGACACCAGAACTGAGGTTCAACTGTTTGGAGAACAGAGCTCGCACCGCGGCATCTGCAAAGATAGATGTCAGCCATGTGATCGCCGGCAAGATATTTGAGAGTGGCCTACTGTTGAGGCAACGATCTTGAAATTGGAACCAAGGTAGGCTTGTCGGCCAGGACATGCGGGGCTGGGGGTTGTCGGCGACATTAAGGTCGCTGAACTGAACATGGAGAGGGCTTGAACCTATCTGATCTTAGTGACGGTCAGAGATCCGTGGATTGCGGGTCGGAGTACCCCTCGAGATCTCAACAAGACTGTGATCATCGTCGCTCGTAGCATCTTGCGGTTCAGTTACATCGACTATGGTCCATGCCAAATTTGGCTTTTTATCATCTTGGAACCTATTGCCGTGACATAATCAACGATTCGTATTAACGCACTTGGTGACGATGAGATGCGTGCGCACCTGGATTGTGTTACCCGTTGCGATGCATCGTTGGTCACTTCGACGTCGTCAGTCGGGGTAGAGTTGGTACCATTCATATCAATGTGTGTGTGAATGATAATTGACCTATTGTTTAGGAATAGTCAACATAATCGATAGATACTATTCTGTATGAATTGACTAGAGGACGTGAGTCGATCTCGTCTCAGCGGCACCAGAGTAGCAGCGGCGTAACATTACGCCGAGCTGACAGCTGACACAGGGGACCGGTTGTGTTCGGCTAGGGGCTGGTTTTGATCACGGCGGGGCACGGGTGATCGTAGGCCCGGCCCAAAGCGTTGCCAGGCCAGCATCGACGCTCTTCATACCAGACATGCTCCGTGGGGGATTTCAGAGCGTGGGAGTTCATGAATGGGTACTGTAGCCTATTTAATAATTGAGACCCTCCGGCTTCTCTAGTCACCCCTAAAACCTCCAGAATGCTATTAGTTGAGTGGGTCGAGATGGGTTTTGTGGGCAAGCTGGGGTCTATGAAAGGGTGTTGCTCTGCTCATGGTGTATCTGAGTCCAGACTAGGTTCTCTTCCAAGTATTAGTCGATGGAGTTTAATATCCTTGACTCTCCTCAATTTAATACTTGGTCTAGGGTTTTCAAGTACAGACAATTAGTTCTGTTGTCATAGCTCCGTTTGAATATCCAATTTACGTCTCTTATAGGGTAGGGTAAAGAACATCAAAACTCATGACGCAACTCGGGTGGAGTCCAGGAAAGCAGGGCTGACCAATCCCATCTAACCAGAAATGATCGAGTCGAGAAGATCTCTCCTTTCGAGCCCAACAAACGAGACTGAGGCGCCACCCCTGTTCCATCGGATCGGAGTTAGCATGTGAACTCCGGTTAGATACATAGGCGCTCTGAAAAGTCGGTCTCCTTTGTACACCTACATGAACCCCTCCCTACCTTGTGCTTTGACATTGCGTGTCTTGCCGACTGCGCCAACTGCAGTAGTCTCCCTGCATGCTGGCTACCTAAGCCTTTCTTGGCGTTGAGACCTGGGAAGCTGGGAAGGGTGGATCCCCAAAATGGACGGTGACGTTCCATCTGGGCTGTACCCAATAAATTGGGAGCGTGGCCAAAACTTGCGAATGGCAGTCATTCCTATAACGAACCCATTCCTATATGTGGCCAGGTTGATTCGCCAGCCACGTTAGACAACAGCAAAAACAACCAAGCACCCACGTGTTGCGGAAAAAATGGCAGCCACAACACTTGGTACAGCAAAGGAAACATTGCTCGGGTGGGCATGGCCCCCGGCAGTCAGTCTGGCACGCAGGGCTGTCTTGAACATCTTTTCTGGCCTCAGAACAGGCAACCTTGTTATCATAGACCAAGTCAATGGCACTAAAAACGCTTTCGGGCAGAGCTCATTGGTTCGACTCGGTAACGCGAATAATCCCGAGGCGAATAATGCCCTGCCAGAGGTTAAGCTTCTTGTCAAAAATAACACCTTCTGGCTGAGGCTCTCGCTCTTTGCAGATATCGGATTCGCAGAAGGCTACATGATGACCGACTTCGAATGCAGCGACTTAGTTTCATTCTTCCAAGTATGTGCATGCCCCATTTCCATGATAAACCTGATTGTGGGTGTTTATTTTTCAACGTGGCTCTAGCTTTTCATTAAGAATAGAGACCATATCAATGGCGGAACAACCGCCCTCTCTGCCTTCTCGTCGGTGATTGCAAGGGTCAGCCGATCGACCAATACACGTGAGAATTCACTCTTGAATACTGCAGCCCATTACGACATAAGCAACGACATGTTTGCTGCTTTTCTGTCCGAGGATATGACCTACTCTTGCCCTATCTGGCGACCTGTATTTTTGGACGAGACTGGGGATGGCTTAGAGACCTTGGTGGAGGCACAGCAGACAAAACTGCTCCGGTTCATCAAGGGCGCCAAGATCAAGGCAACGGACCACGTTCTCGAGATCGGCACCGGCTGGGGGTCATTCGCAATCGAAGCAGTGAAGCAAACGGGCTGTCGGGTTACATCCATTACCCTGTCCCAAAAACAGAAAGCATTGGCCGAGAAGAGAATTAAGCTCGCCGGTTTCTCTCACCTCATTGAGGTCAGATTCATGGACTATCGCGATCTACCTACCCCCAGGGAACCATATGACAAAATCATCTCCATCGAGATGATAGAGGCAGTTGGGGAAGCACATCTCGCTGAGTACTTTGCGATAATCCATCGATTGCTTAACAAAGATACTGGCATAGCAATGTTTCAATGCATCACCATACCCGAAGACCAGCACGCGGCAGGTTTAGGGAAGCCGGGGTGAGCCGACGCAAACTCAGCCAGGGTTACTAGGTACCTCAAGACTGACTGTTATAACTGTAGTTTCATCGATCAGTACATCTTTCCAGGCGGCTACTTACCTTCAAATACAGAGCTGCTCAACCATGTCACGACACAATCGCAGGGAACCTTGACATTAGAACGCGTTGAGAACATTGGAGGACATTATGCCAAGGCTTTGAGGTTGTGGAGACAGAACTTTCTTGACAATTTTGACGACAAGATCACGCCAGCTCTACTGGAATGCTACCCAACGATATCGGACGAGTCCATACAAGTATTTCGCAGGAAATGGGAAGTATGTACATCCGATGAGCTGCTTTATCCAAGGACGAATGTGTTGCTGACTTTAAGTCATCTCAGTATTATTTTAGCTACTGTGAGGCTGGGTTCTTGACAAGAACCTTGAGCGATGTCATCATCACTGTCGGTCGAACAGGGGCCGTGGAGCTTATGGATAATGTGCCACTCTGAACCAGGATCCTTTATGAAAACGAGCTTTTGCCAGTGGGTTAATAGATATGAGCGAAACCCAGTTTCTATCTTTTCTCGAACAAATATTGTGCTGTTCCCATAACATTCCCTCCTCCAAATGCAAACAACTCAGAGCCAGCGATGTGATAGGCCACCCATCGATTATACCAAGTGGCGGCGTTATCCTCTCCATATGTCTCTATAAGGTGCGGCCACACCTGTTCCTTGTTTCTTACAAGTGTCGTGAGCCAGCCCTATGTCACATGTTGGCAAAACGATCAAGTCTGCGGCCAGGCTGAACCCATCGGAATCTTACCTCTAAGGTCTTGGAGTAGTTCATGCCGCTGACCCACCATTGGTCTTGTAACTGCAGATCTCGTTGAAAGTAGAGCAACAAATCTGCAGACGGCATGGTGCCGCCGCTGAAAAAGTATCTCGCCATCCACCCCTCGTCGAAGTCGTACGGTGTACTGTGGTGGCACAAGATTTGGACGAATAATTTTCCACCAAACTTCAATGAACGGGAGATCTTGGCCATGAGGAGTTCATAGTTTTTCATGTGTTCAAAGAGCTTATTATGGTCGTTAACATGGTCGACCCAAGCATGAGGAAATGCCCCCCTACCTCTATAGAAACGACACGATCGAATTGTTCAGGTTCGAGATCGTACGTTGCAATGTCACCTGTGACAATACTGACATTCTTAATACGTCGTCTCGACGCTTCGGCCTCTATGTACTCTTTCTGAGTCTTTGAGTTAGAGAACCCGATTACCTTGGAATTTGGGAACTGTTCTGCAAAATACAGTGTTGCCGATCCCCAGCCGCATCTATACCGCGCCATATTAGAATACGAAGCACGAATATCATAGGTATGATATCGGTCGAAATTGACACACCCCAGATCAAGAATACTCATGCCATCCTTGAGTTCGGCCTTGAGGATGTAATCATCCAACATAGCCGTCTCTGCTTCGGCGAGGGACTCGTAACCAGTCGAGAAGAGACAGGCGGAATACTTCATCCGCGGCCCAAGGAAAGATGCAAATACCCCAGTACTCACTTCGTACTGTTGTTGGTTGGCAGCTTTGGTCTCTATTGCGATTGGCTGTGCTCGTAATTTTGCAAAATACTCTAACTTCTCTCTGGTTGCCTCACTGAGCGGTTTCTTGTTGAGCTCTGCTTCGCGAAACTTTAGGAGCTGCCGTATGAGAAATCTCATTATCATGCGAGGAAGATATCCTCCGTCAATTATCCAGTCTGGAATCGCGAAAGTCAACCTCCGATGTCAGTCTAGAACCACATGGCCAAGATGGGCATCGACATATGTATCAATGTCGGCTCTCATAATTAGACTTGTGTGCGCACGAGAACAAACCAGCCACGGACATATTGCATTACTGGCCAAGTGAGACATAATAAACAAGGGATTACTTACCGTAGTCCATCTTCGCGCCTTAGTTTAGAGAAGCTTATGGAGATGTCGACAATGTCTCGTATGGAAAGCTGAGATCAGGTGTTTCATGAAATGCCGGAAACCTAGGCAGTGCAGCTGGTAGCAGTTCTCGACGGAATGAGAGATCTTGAAGTGGATTGCCTACGTAACTCGCTCTAGGCATGTGTGGGGATTACGTACATTGGCTCAACACGGCGCCATGACAAGCCGGATCGTGCTGCCGTTTCGGTTGAGGTAATAGTACGTGTCGTGTTCTTTATGCCTTTAGCCGTGCTACTTAATGCTGATTGCATTGGATCTGCATGCTGACCGCATTATTAGTACTGCACGCTGACGGCATAGATTCTAGACTATTGCCTGACTGCATAAAACTTGCGTCCAATGTCTCGGCGAAAATCGCAACAAGTTTTCCAATTGTGGTCATATCAAAGAGCTCTGTTTCGTATGAGTGTGGGCCTGAAGTCGAGCACACTCCTCCTTTACTCAGTGCGATGAGCCATTCTGTGAGCAAAAAGGTCGCTATTGTCGGCAGTGGCTGTTCTGGCCTGGCAGCTCTTTGGGCTTTGAAAGAAACAAATCCCGATGTTTATTTGTTTGAAGCAGATGGCCGTCTCGGTGGCCACTCCAACACAGTTCGGTGGGAAGCTGGCCAGTCCTCCACAGAAGTTGACACGGGTTTTATTGTTCTGAACACGGCAACTTATCGTGAGTAAAGTGCATTAGGAGGAATAACTGCAACATCGCTAGAGATAGTTGGAGCTGCCTCTGACCATTTGGTAGCGAATTTCATAAAGTTCCTCAACATCCTGCGAGTTCCTACCGTGCCAACTGACATGGCTCTTGGGGTATCGCGAGACCATGGTCAATTTGAATGGGGTGGGAAAAGTTTGACGTCTCTTTTTTGTCAAACCAGCAACATGTTTTCGCTCCGCATGTGGCGGATGTTGTTCGACATTGTTCGGTTCAATCAATTCGCGCTTGATGTTTTGATGACTCCAGATGACGGTTCTACCATTGACCCCGATGAAACAATTGGTGAGTATTTGGGCCACCATGGCTACTCACACGCTTTTCGAGACGGATACTTGATACCCATCACGGCTGCAGTATGGAGCACCAGCCCTGGCAAGTGTATCACTGAGTTTCCAGTCCTGACATTGATCAGATTTCTGTAAGTTGCAACCCGAGAGCACGTTGTTTACAGTTCAACTAGAACGAATGTAGATGGAATCATCACAATCTTTCGACCATCTCTTCGCGACCAGAGTGGCTCACGTTAAAAGAGAAGTCAAAGTCATACATTGACGCCGTCATGGCAGACTTTCCATCCGACCATGTCTTTCTCGATTGCCCGGTAAAACGGGTAGAGAATGATGCAAACGATGATCTCGTCTTGTATCTGGAAAATGGCCAAACAGAGACATTTGACCATGTGATCTTAGCCACGCACGGCGATCAGGCGCTTTCTATTCTAGGGCCTTCGGCAACAGAAGAGGAGCGATCAATTCTTGGATGCTTCAAGACGTCACACAACGAAGTGGTGCTTCACTCTGACTTGACACATATGCCGCGGAGACGTGAAGCTTGGTGCAGCTGGAATTACATGACTCGTTCACCGCACTCAGACGCCTACACAGACACGGTCTCTCTGACGTACTATATGAACACACTCCAGCACATATCGTCAGACAAATTTGGTCACATCTTGGCAACTCTGAATCCGCTCCATCAACCAGACCCTTCCTTGACTCAAGGTCGCTATCTTTACTCCCACCCACTCTACACGTCGGACGCAATCCAAGCACAGAAGCGACTCGGAAAGATTCAGAATAAGCGAGGAATTAGTTATGCCGGGGCATGGACAAACTATGGCTTTCACGAGGATGGTTTCAGTAGCGGACTGAAGGCTGCAAGAGATCACTTAGGTGCAAGACTTCCTTTTGACTTTGTCGACTCGACATTTAGTAGAGGGAAAAGGCCAACTTTGGGACTAGTTGACTACGCCGTGCGCTTCGTCATCACACTGGTTCAGGTGTTTGTCGTCCGATCTATAGAGGTTTTGGCAGGTGTCAATAGGGAGCCTCTCAAAAAGAAAAAGAAGCAGTGATCTGGCAACAGTCTTGAACCTGCGGCCAATATAGTCATTAAATTATCATGATATGTTCCAGAATCTTTCATCTCAACGACTAGATCGAATGATCGCTATTTCGTGCTCGGAAAAAATCCCATGACGTAATCTTCCGCGGCATGTGGCTTACCAGTCTCGATTGCGGGGCTATAGAGGTAGCCGTATCCAGTGAACAAAGCCAAACTTGCCAACATCACTTGGTTTTGGTTCAAAGTGGCCAGGCCAGCTACTGGTTCGCAGTGGACACGCGCCTTGGGCACCATGACTCCAACACAACACTCAGGTCTTGTCCTTGCGGCCATTGCGGCCTTTTACTCGTTGGCGGGGAAAAGGCGGGATCTTCTTTGCAACGCAGCATTCCTCGGCTACCTGAACCGCTCCATTGTCACTTCTTACATACAGGCAGCTGCATATTATGTGCCGCGTTTGTTTCCTTTATTTTCCATTGCATTCGTTTGTTATATCTCGTGTTCCTCCCGCTACCGCCCTGAACATACATGGCAGGGTCCAGGCCAGGTCTATTTGATTCCTTGCAGGACGACGCATAGAAGGTTTTTCCCAACAAAGCACTCGTTTGCGTATTCATACCTGGTCGTGGGCGTTCCTATTGGTTATAAAGATGGCTCAAATAAAATGGTTGAGATCGACGAGGGACAGAGCTCTTCATCCACAGGCAATATTCACCTGTGGAAATTTCTGTCACAAAGTTGGTATCGAATACTATCATCAGACCACTTTGAGAAAAGCCACGCGGAGTTCGGTCTGCGAGCCAAGTTGGACGGGTTCCTTGAATCAGAGGTATCATCTCATCGTTGTTCATCAATTTCTCGGTGCCTGTCACTTATGTAACCCAGGGAGCTGATCCAGCAGCATATCCACATGCCTATCTGATTACCGCCCCAAGATTTATGGGCTACAACTTCAACCCGGTCTCACTCTGGTACCTTTATTCAGAGGACAAGACTCTATCAGCCATGGTTCTAGAAGTCAACAACACGTACGACGAACGGAGATCATATCTAGTCATCCGAGAGTCGACGGATGACAAATGCCCAAGGGAACCGGAGAAACCATCACGAATAAGAGGTTCGCCTGTAAAAGACTTTTATGTCTCACCTTTCAACTCGCGAGAAGGAACTTACTCAGTTCTGGCCAGTGATCCCCTTGGAACTGACATGTGCGGATTCCGTGGCTTGGACGTTACCATCACTCTGAACTCTCCTGAAGGCCGTCCCAAGCTGGTGGCGCGCTTGTTCTCTGGAGGCCAGGAAATAGATCCCACGACTCTTGGTCCTTTATCTAGAGTGGGATTTCTCTCAAGATACTTCTGGATCGGTTTCGCAACACTGCCCAGGATTGTCAAGGAGGCAACTTTTCTTCTTTCTTGCCGGAAGCTCAGGATGGTGGAAAAGCCTGACCCCCTTATTCGAACTCTCGGGAGGCATGCGACTGCAATAGAGGAAACACTGGAAGCGTATTTCAGGAACTACCTTCGCTTTCTCGTTGGTCGGTCTGACAAGGCGCTTTTAGTAAGATATTTCGCTAGTAGGCGACTTTCCGCCACTGAATCGTTGTCGACATCCTCATGTGGTAGAGACTTAGAGCACACCGAAATTCTGGAGATTTGGGTCTTGACACCGGCCTTCTACTCCCGCTTCATTGAATATACCGACAGTCTGGAAGCAATAACGGCAGAACTTGGCAAAGACGGAACAATATGGGTCAATAGGCCCGAGTTACTCTCGGACATTTTTGTCAGAACAAATGTCACCCGACAATCATTGAGCTTTTTGGACTTAATTTTTGCCAAATCAGTCGGGCGTCTACGCAAAAGCGCGCCAATCGCCGTTGTCGATTCTGTACCAACAAACTCGCCCAACCTGGCAGCTGATTCTGCCAAGAGGGATGACCAGCTTTCCTCGATGGATGCATACATGATTTTACACAGAGGGGGGCCACTCAAATGGCGCTACTACTGGGTCAATGCCATACAATTGGTGGTCAGCTCCTACTTTACAGTTGGACTTGCGGTTCTGCAAGGAGTGGCATTTCTTATTCGTATAGGAATTGCATGGGAATGTACTTCTTATCTGTCGCAGATCATGACGAGAACTTGAGAATAGAAAGCAATTTCATGAAACTGACATGGCTGGTGTGATGATAAAATAAGATTGGTTGCACGAACAATCATTCTTGTTGAATTATCTTTGGATTCCAAAGCGAGCAGATGAACCCTCTTTGGGCAGTCAGATACATTCCCAGAGGCTCCCACCACCTCGTCGCACGAGTCAATCGCAGATAACAAGCATCGTGCTATTACTGGAAAATGTTGCGAGATCAAAGAGGGGATCTTTAGGCTAGAATCTACCATCAGGTCCCCGCCAGAATTCTTCTGCATGGTTGCATTGATGCCCCTGGAATGTCTCGAAACGGGTTCCCCGGACCATGGGTACCGAGCGGCAATGACCGCCAAAGGTCTAGTGGCGGAACTGATCCATGCATAATGATCTGCATTTAGGCTGAGAGATGTCGGCAATCGTAACTGTCCGTACCGAATGTGAGCTGATTAAGGGGAGAACAGCTTGTGTCATGTAAATATGTCAACGCAGACACATAGTAGCGCTAAAGTGTCCACACATAAATACGAGCAGCCAGCACTGTTCCTTACTCGATACCTTTACGCGCCAGGACTGACTGAGTTGTAAAACTTGGCCGGTCAGTCAAGTTGTGCGTTTTTATTGACATCTACACACATTCTAGCTTCGTTCTTTTAACGTATAAGATCTCAACATGAGACTTCTTGCCAACAACATGGACAAGTTTGCGAGAGCCATCTTGACCCTGTCTTGGGCGCTCAGTGTCGCTGCTCAGTGCACACTTCCATCCACTTATCGCTGGACCTCGACTGGCGTACTGGCCAATCCAAAATCGGGCTGGGTCTCCCTGAAGGACTTTACTCACGCGCCATACAACGGCAGACACCTCGTCTATGCAACCACGCATGACACAGGGACGAGCTGGGGTTCGATGAACTTTAACCTCTTCTCGGACTGGACGCAGATGGCTTCCGCAGGGCAAAACTCGATGAGCTGGTCTGCTGTTGCACCTTCGCTGTTCTACTTTCGACCCAAGAACGTCTGGGTGCTGGCTTATCAATGGGGTCCGACTGCCTTCTCGTACCGCACATCAAGTGATCCAACCAACTTGAATGGCTGGTCTTCTGCCCAGCCGCTCTTCACTGGGTCTATCTCTGGCTCCAGTACCGGGCCCATCGATCAGGCAGTTATCGGCGACAGCCAGAACATGTACCTGTTCTTCGCGGGAGACAATGGCAAAATCTACCGCGCCAGTATGCCTATTGGAAACTTCCCCGGTAGTTTCGGCTCATCATCTCAGGTGGTCATGAGCGACACAACCAACAACCTTTTCGAAGCCGTCCAAGTGTACAAAGTCAAAGACCAAAACCAGTACCTCATGATAGTCGAGGCAATCGGATCCGGAGGTCGCTACTTTCGCTCATTCACGGCAACCAACCTCGGTGGCTCATGGACACCACAGGCTACAACCGAGAGCAGCCCGTTTGCAGGCAAGGCCAACAGCGGCGCGACGTGGACAAACGATATTAGTCATGGCGAGCTCATCCGGAGCGACCCTGACCAGACAATGACGATTGATGCGTGCAACTTGCGGTTTTTGTATCAGGGACGCAACCCTGCCTCCGGTGGAGACTATGGTCTTTTGCCCTACAGGCCTGGTCTGTTGACACTACAGCGTTGAGCTTGTGACTGTGTATACGGTGTGCATCGTCAGGTGGGTATCTAGTCAATGTCAATGCATCGGATCAGAGAAGAAAAGAAATAAGAGAAATTGGTCATTGTTCAAATCGGGAGGTGGTGTTGTTTGATGTGGGTTATGATGTGGGTTATGATATCATGGTCATGATAGCGACCAAAGAGGGACACATGGCATTTTGTCAGCCTGGTATGACGCGTTCACTCTGGCAGCCTGTAATTGACCGATTTTAACCGCAATATCTTCTAACATCTATGTCAAGGGATGAAAAGCTACTAAATTACAGCTAACTGTTTGTACTGTCCTTTTGTAAGGCAGGAGGACGGGTCTAGAACTTGGCCTAAATACAAACTTAGCCACGCAATCACGCTATAGAACCCTCCGAGCATATAGACTGTAGCTTCTCTAGGGTTTCTAGAATGAACATTAAGGCTAACTCTGTTGGGAAGCTTAAACGAAACCATCATAGCTGTATCGCTATAGTTGGGCGAAAACATAAACCACGGCTGCAGCTCCTTGTCCAGCCCAGCCTCGGCCCCACATCCGAAGCACCGGGAACTGAGCCGAGTTCAAGTCCTCCGGTGGAGAGACAACTGATTGATAACTCAAATTGGAGGGCATGGTGAGGGCATGGGCCAGCGGCACTAGTAGGTGAGTCGACTGAGCTAGGGACAAATCTCCACCAATGCCGTCTGTTTTCAGAATAATTGACGTCTGGGTGCCGGCAATTTCCTGACGGCTTGTGAGTGGACAGCCCGAACTCGGAAACAAGCGGTTGACCGAGACCAAGACCCTATTCCCTTGGCCTCATTACATAGTCATGTTATGGGAGAGTCTTCAACTCAGCCCATCCGGTTTTTTCGTTCAAGTCGCTCATTTCTTTACCTTCGTTTACTTTAGCCTTTCAATTTCGTGACTTGGTATTCATTCGCTCTTTCTCTTCTTCACATTCTTTCTCTTCTTTTTTCACAAACCAAAGAAAATCTGATAAAATGGTCAATATTGTCCTTGGCCTACTTGCTGCCAGCCTTGTGCCACTAACCTCGGCGCACTATTCCTTCGACGTCCTTGTGGTTGACGGTATCGAGGCAGAACCCGGCCAATATGTGCGCCTCAACACTCGCTCCGAAAAGTACATGCCAACTAAGTTCATCAACTCATTCGACAACGTCACTCCCCTCAGCAATGACTTCCGATGCAACCTTGGTGCATCCAGCGGCTCTGGAGTCGGGATTGCCGAGGTGGTTGCGGGCTCTGATCTGGCAATGAAACTTTCAGTCGGCGCCACTATGCAGCATCCGGGCCCTGCGTTTGTCTACATGTCCAAGTCTCCTGGAAACGTTACTGAGTATGCTGGAGATGGAGACTGGTTCAAGATTCATGAGGAAGGGCTTTGCAACACTGGTGATATCACGACTACGGCTTGGTGCGCCTGGGACAAGGATCGCATTAGCTTTACTGTCCCGAATGATACCCCTGCTGGCGAGTATCTCGTCCGCGTTGAACACATTGGTAAGCGTTCTCGATCAGACGTGATAGCTTTTCGCTGATAATTGGCATGCACAAGGCCTTCACGGCGCTCACAATGGCGAAGCCGAATTCTACTATGCTTGTGCTCAGGTCAAGGTCACTGGGAACGGGTCCGGAACACCTGGTCCTACTGTCAAGATTCCCGGAATCTACTCTACCGACGACGCGAGCGTCAATTTCAGCATCTGGAGTGACAGCACTGATTATCCCATGCCCGAACCTGTTGTCTGGACCGGTGGCAGTTCCCCTTCCGGCTCTAACCAGGAGCAGTCCACTCAAAACAGCTCTTCCGTGACTCAGCAGATTGCCCAAGCGACCACTACCGAAGAGACTGTTCCTGTCTCGACAGAGGAAGCCGTTGGTGCCAAGGCATCTGGTGAGGGATCTTCCGGGTGTAGGGCCCGGCGCCGCACCCGCCGAGGACACCAAAATATCCACGCTGGTTACAGGCGCTGAGTTGCAGCCAAGAGTGACGTTTGTAATGTGTTAAAATCATGCTGCTCGCATTTCTCGAGGTGGAAAACCGGGTGCCGGGTGCTCGGTTCATGTTTATAGGAGATCCGGGTGTCAGATACGAGGAAAAAATAAATCACATCTGGCAATGTGCTCAATAGTATTCCATGTATCAAGCCGTGTCTAAGTCCTAAGAGTACAACATTCGACAGTCCCACCGAGTGTATCTACGTTACTACGGTCTCATCAGGCAATGATGCCAACGGCCATGAACCAGCGCCAGCCATTCCCAGGCTTAATGAGACTTACAGACCCGCTTCGACCTTTAGAAATCTAGTTTGGGTCATTTGTAGGTGGACCCGATTGCTAGGGGGGAGCTGTAAAGACATAGGGCCACTAAAGAGAGGAGGGAACACCCAATGGACCTATGATTCTGTATGTGTGTGACAAACAGGCTCTACAGAGGATCGCGACCAGATGCAACGACACAGCATGGCTAATGCTTTGCCGCAGGCACTAGGCATTATTTCTCCGAGAAAGCTCGGTAGTTGTTTCGGCTTCCTCCCCCACCCGAACCTGGCTTGCGGCTCCGATGTAATAAGCCCCGCCGGACTTCCACCGGATCCCCGCCGGAGAATCCGTCGGTGGACATTGGAAAGTTGGACCCGAGGTCAAAGAGGGATTGCTTGCGACGGAGTGGATTGCTGTTTTCCCCTATCCTAATTAGACGGTGGCAATTCTCAGTGTTCAGAAAGTAAAGTCACAACTTTCTAGACTTGGCCCACACAATGGGACTCCTCATTGCCATTCACTTAGGCCTATATTGCCCAAAGACGGGAAGGGACATTAGTTTGAAGAAGGACAACTGACCGATCGGATAAGAAACCTTGATTCAATAGTCGCGTATGGAGGATTGATGTAGTTGATGTGACGTTGTGCACTTGAAGGTCCTCGCCATTGGCCTTTGAGTGCCCCTGAAGAACCTCCCAAGCCACATACTACGCTTACATCTCCCAAAACGTCCGTCTTGAAGAATCCTCCTGCCCCCGGCAATAAACCATGCATGGCTGTGGCGTCTGGGGTAAAACCGGGGAAAGCTGGGGAAGAGCAGTTGATGCACAAGAGGCAGAAGCACCTCATTACCGTCGACCTTTCGCCATCTTATATCAATCAACAGCTCTCGGATGAACGAAAATTAAGTTTCCCCACATCTTCACAGTGCAACTTAATTCCAACCCCTCTACGCCAGCCACGTTCAGCCACATATCACTATGTCTGTCTACTTTGACTCAAACTGGGCAACATTGAGCACTATTGGCCTAATTACCATGCTCTTCTCCGTCTTGATACTTGGAATCACCAAGCTCAGTTATCTTTCCATCGTCCCTCTTGTCGTTTCCGCTGCAGGTGCAATCGCGAATGGCCTGTCGTATTACGGCCAGTATGAGAACACGCAACCGACCACCTCGGCCGTCGTATGGGCCGTGGCAGATGTTTTATGGATGGTTAGTCAGTTTAATCGATGCGGTGATCCCTTGTTCCCCGCTGACCTCTTAAAGATCCAGGAAGCCGGCCTCTCGTTCTACAGCTATGCCATCGTAACTCGGATCCTACCTAACCGCGAGCGACTTATCTATGTGCTGCTGTTCTGGGGGTTCATGATGTGCATCTTGGTGGCAAGAATGATTCTCCTAGCGTATCGTGCCAAGTCAATCTTGGGCAATGACTCGACACTCAAGTCGATCGTAAACGGTGCCCACATAGGGTACTTTGTATCGTTGGCTTTGGTGGAATGTCTCAGCGCCTTCTTTCTGCTCCGCACTTTTACAACCGCCAGAAAATCGTCAGCGCAGGCCTCTCTCAAGACAGACCTATTCAAGCACCTCTCAAGAAGCACAGAAGTCAGATTGGCTTTGCTTGCGCTCATCGGCGTCGCTAGGGCTGTCACATTCTTTTTCCAGCCTCCTATTAGGGGCGGAAGCAGCGTCTCGAGTCAGATTGATACGTTCCTATACACGTTAGAGTGCATGTTCCCCGTCATGCTTCTGTAAGTTGACATCCTCTTCCCCGTTATTGTGGCATAGCCGTGTTAACCATGATTTAGTATCGATCTGCTGGCTTCCAAGATAGCATTCACCCAGGGGAGTCAGAAAGGACCCTACTGTCTTTCCAATCGGCGGCGAACTAGATCTGAACGCTTGTACTCTATAGATAGAAGGGAAGAACCAGCTCGTGCCAGCTCGGGGGATCAAGAAGCACCACAGTGTGGGAGTATTACAACAGTCGCACATGGGCGCCGTTCTAGTAGTGGAGATAGGATATCGTTCTCGGGCACAAGTCAAACTGGAATCATGAAGACGGTGGGGATTGCTGTTTCCGTCAGCGATTAGAGGTCCTAGCAATATAGCGCATCCGGCCAGAAACAGAAACTGTCGTCAGTTTACTTGCTGAAGGTTTAGTACATATCATGTTTAGGTATTTAGCATACACTTCACCACTTACTAAGGGGTTACCGCCCCGGCAAAAGCCTTCTTCCACTATGTCTAAACGGGCCAAGGATCTTATCACTTTGCATTCTATTCTATTCATCCCTCCCGTCGGCCCCTCGCCCGTTCGGTCGCCGAATATCATGATCAATCGATGCCTGTAGCTGTGATAGAGGAGAATGTCATTTACCCGGGTGGCTAGCTAATGACAAAATGGGGCCCCAGATGTTACTAGCCAGGCTCCCATGTCAGTCAGGAGGCACTCGATGATTTGTGGACAAACCCCCAGACTCTTGGTAGCCAAGCCCGGTGGGGTCGAAAACATCTGGGGAAGACGAGGCCAAGGCCACCTGCGCGTGTTTGTGATGCGACTAATCTGCGATGTGCTCCGAAGAGAGCTGACTTGTTGCATTTCGCGCTATTGGTCTCAGTATTATTCTCTGTTAGTCTTTGCCTATAGATGAGTCCCTTCATTTTACTATTTAATGTTGAAACTTCTTTCTCATTTGGTTCACAGTATCTCGTCACCATTCAGGGCTCTTCATTAGGGACATCTTTAACACATCCGAACTTACATCGTCCTGCCAGGATACGTCTTGCACCAACGTCATCATGAAGTCCCAGGCCTTGATGATTATGCTTGCATCGCTGCTGGCCCCACCAGCTCTTCTCGCAGCTACTATGAACCCCAGGCAGAATAGTGCTGGTGTCGCCACGGTTGACCTCTCCAAAAGAACCGGACAGGCGTCGTTCCTAGGCTCTGGGTTCATTTACGGATTTCCAGACAACGGCCGAGACGCAGACAATTCTATTCCTGATCATTTCCTTACCGATATCAAGTTCAGGACCTGCCGTGCCGGTGGTGCGCAGATCGCGGCCGAGGGCTGGGCCACTGGGGGGGAAGAAGGGTATCAGGGGCGGTTTGACTCGACCCTTTCGAACTACCGCACTACCCGCAAGTACAATGGAGATTTCATCCTGCTCCCTCACGATATTTGGGGTGCTCAGGGTGGAGCCCCCGAGAGCTTTCCTTTCCCGGGCGACTACGGCAACTGGTCAGAGATGGAGGCCTTCCTTCGACGCCTCATTGCTGATGTCAAAGCCAACGACATGCTGCCCGGCCTGGTCATCGACTTGTGGAATGAACCTGATCTCGACGGTTTCTGGAACCGCCCATGGTCACAATATGTCGAGTACTATGTCCGAGCCTCGAAGCTCTTGAGGTACCCAACTTTGGTCTAACGCGCCAATACATCTAGCTGATACAAGAACAGAGCAGAGTTTCCCGAAGTCAAAATCAGCGGTCCATCCACCGCGCATTCACCGCACCAAGATAGTGACAATTGGAAGGCCTGGCTGAATGCCGTCAAAGAGAGTGACGTGGTTCCAGACATCTACTCCTGGCACCAGATCGGCGCCTGGGAACGAGAGCCTGATACAACCATCCCTGCATTCACCGCCCTCAGAGCCGAATATTCCCTCCCAGAGAGACCCATCGATGTTAACGAATATGCCTGGCCCGATGAACAGAATCCGGCTAACTCTGCCTACTATCTGGCTCAGCTAGAGCGTCACAATATCCGCGGCCTACGTGCCAACTGGGGCGGCGGCGATGATCTACATGACTTTTTGGCCAACTTGATCGCCAAAAGCGGCCAAGAGTACTATGCCAATGGGGAGTGGCAGCTCTACAAATACTATGGAAATATGGTTGGCGACCGACTCGCAACATCGGCTTCTTCGGATCTCAAGTTTGACGCCTTCGCCATCCTTTCAGATAACCACCTGAAGATTCTCGCAGGAACCAGGAGTATCAAGGACCGCTATGATATCACAATCACTGGCTTTAGTGCACTTGGACTACTTGAAGAAGGGACTTTGAGCGTTCATAGGTACCAATTTGATTGGGACGGTGCGCAGGGACGGATTTATGACGCTCTAGACCTGGGCTCATACCCTTACAATTATTCTTCAGGCAAGGTGGGTTCTTCGATCGTTATAGTTCTATGTCATTGATACTGACATGCCTTTAGCTGAGTATTCCGCACGATCCACCAACTAGTTCGACCGCATTCGCCTATGAGATTCAGTTGGCTTGAATCAAAGGCGTGGTAGCTGAATGACTGATAGCAGTTGTGGAAGCCATACCCTTGATGGGAATAAGCAAATAGACAGACTGATAGCAGAGCTTCTTGCTTTCATATCCAGTCAATAATTACCCTTCTTTTTCACTTATTGCAACTATATATATGTTTAATTATCATCTATTTTTATCAAATGCGATATTTTATTATAGAAAAATGCGCTGCTAGATCGACATGGTTGAACTAAACCTTTATCGAGAAACAGGTGACGAAACAATGGAACTGAACTGATAAGGAGAGTGAGAAATGTGTTCTCTGGTGTGACTGCTGACGTCTATACCTGCGGCAGGAAAAGTTAATCTATAGTAAAAAATGATAAGGAGACACTTTGGTAGCACAAAGCCCTGTAAACCCAGACTCGGTGACTCTGCCAGTTCTATAGCGCCTAACAATGGCAATGTGGAATGCGTGATCAGGAACTTCAAGACTCTTCGCAAGAACTAATTCGCATGTGTACTGGAAATAAAGGCCACTGCTGATCATGTCCTTGCCCTGGAAGGCTGAGATGAAACTCGAGTGACCAATCAGTTCCTACACGTGGTTGCCTTGCCCTTATCCTTAATACGCGGGCTTAACTTGGAGTTATTACCCCAGTCAGCCACCCCAGCTCCACATGAGTTCACCATATTCAACATTCCAAGGGTCCCTTTGGTTCATAATTAGGGGTTTTTCAATTTCATAACAATTATAGGATCAATTGACATCTGTAGAGTGATGATATTTCTAGAATAACTACACGTTTCAAAGACAGACTAAATGCCGACCCTCACCTCTGCTTGAATTGCAGGTCTAAGTTATTATCTTCTCTTATAAGCCCTCCGTATCAAGGTCTCAGTTCTACTGCAGAACTTCCTTCCTGTCCGGTCTGTCTCCAACACCCACTTCCCAGAGTCTGTACCGTCCCCTCATGACGTGCATTTGAATGTAGCCAGCCGCATGAAGCCGCCACGCTCTCTCATATTCTCCCTTTCCTGCGAGAACGCTTTCAATACGTCGCGCGCAGGCAACAGCTTCTTGTGCAGTCTTTCGGAGAGTAGAAATTGAATCGGACCCGTCATATGCAGCTGTCATGTTGATAAAGTTGCTTGTCTCACCACCTAGAGTTTCCTTGTAGAATCTGGAAGATATTAATAGATTGTTCTGGGGACATGACTGTCCGACTTACGATAGCACATCATTGGCAAAGGCAATGAAACGTGTCATATCATCAATGGCCTCGATAGGCACGTCCAAATTGGGGAACTGGTTCTTGGGGAAAGTAAACCATGCGTAGGCTTCACCAACACCGTCTCGTTCTCGTATATACCAAGAAAAGCCGTTACCTCCCGGGGAAGGGCAGTATCTCTTTTGCTTAATGCCCTCACGAGCCACAAGCGCTGTGGATGACAGTAGATTGAAAGAGGAGCTGACAATGAGGTTGGCAACAAGTGGATGGTATAGCTTATAGGCGAGCCGGAGCTGTTTGGCAAAAGCTCGCAGAAGATCCTAAATAATGAGGGACGGTCAGTCTTCCGTAAGCATCGCAGGTACACGTGACTGACGGGCAGTATCGTTTGCCGTCGAATGATTATACAGCAGCGCGCTTGTTGCAACTTGGTTACGCTTTAAGGCATCAAGGGAGCGACACGTTGGGCGAAACATTTTGGGCTTAGAAACGTCACAAAATCAACGTACCGTGGGTTGTTCTTCTCCCATAATGTACCGTTGCTGGAACATCTCAACCTCGGTAACTATACCCAGCCGCTCGGCATCATCACATAGTGTTGCTAGCCAGGTATATATAGCAACAAAAACTTTGACTTCTATGTCAAGATACGGCAGACAATTCTGAGACAGGTGTGAGCTTGTGATACGAAAAGACCTGGGGAAATAAGCATGGTAAGGATCATCAGGAACATACGTCCGCGTATGAGTAGCCAACCATAAGGCTTTGGTACGAATGAGAGTTGACATCATGGGGTACTCCAGTGCTCTCAGCATATTTCAGCACCTCCGTCATAAGCCTCTCGCTCTCAAACCGCTCAAAGGCTGGCTGAAGATCGAGGTCCTTGAAGAACTTGGTATACAGCGGTCGTAAACGAGTTGCCAGAGCGAGACGACTGCCACCCTCTGAGACCGGGCCTGGCTTTGAGAGGGGAGCACCTCCATTTGCCACGGGATGTGGCTTCGGGATCGACTCGGCCATCATCGTGTTGAATGCTTGTACAGTTCGTGTTGTAGGCTTCGGCAAGAATGATTTAACCGACGTGGGGAAAGGATCAGGAAACCTTGCAAGATTTGCGCACAGATCGTTCGAGAGGGATGCTGCATCTATAATATAGTAACCCTAACCCTGGGTATGGTCTGGATGATCTCGGGTCTAGACGATGGCGTGGTCGATGATGGCGCGTTCGACGGTGGCTCGCGGCACCGCCAGTCCCTAATCATACATAGTCTGGCAATCCTTCTAGATAGGGGCTTAGTGCGTAACATCGTGCCTTGTAATCTTTGCCAGCCGACGCTTGGTTTTGTCCAGGAGGGTATGGATGTTCCACGCTCTAACGAGCTATGGTAGTCCTGAACCTTGTTTGATACGGAAGCTAGACTAGGACATCCGCTTTTGAACACGTGATAGCTTCAAGTCGCGCGGTTCGCATCCCTCGGCGGCCGCAGATCTTTTCCCTGTGGGCCTTTATCGTCTGGTCACTTGGTCTAGCGAGACAAAATTCCCTCAACCACACTCAGATTGGGATGGCATGTTCCTGTATCCGGAGATTGGCACTCTGGTCTTGGACTTGGGTGGCATTTGCCGGTTGATGACGTCCATGGTATCCCATCCATAGTGTTATTAGTGCCGTATGTAAAACCGTTTCGCCACAAGTGCCACTGCTCGTTCCTTTCTTACCCCTGACGCCTCTTAGTGGCCGTTGGCGACCGCTGACACCGGGGGCTATTCCTTGTACGGTCTGAGCTCCGCGAAGGAACGAACCAAGTGCCTTGTTTAGGGTTGCATACCCAGGAAGGGCGCGGTAGTAGCTCGGCGGCTAACCGCCACCCAACAGTTTGGGTGCTGGCTACTTGTTGGCTCGAAACATGATATATATGCACTATAACAACATATACTACGTAGTAGAAGAAGTATCTTGGATACATGTTGTCAAGATGCTGTTCGTGGTTTCTAGTGTTGAGATAGCCCAAGTTCCTTGACCTCCTCGCTGATCTTTGACACGCACTGCTGTTGAGA
>JAAGWO010001665.1:0-37274 GCA_013266205.1 Fusarium decemcellulare
CTTAGAAGGCAAACACAGGGGTGTCATTACTTCTGTGGTTCTTAATTTAATCTACATGCGTATCAACAAAAGGAGAAGCGTGATTTCTAAAGCAGAGGTTCAGGATAGGTATTCTAATGAGGATCTGGCGGCGTTGGGAGATTGATTACCGTTGTTCAAGTACACTCTCTAGGGCGATATGTTTACCATAAATGTTGATAGTTATATAACGGGGCTTTCTATATCTCATGTCTCATTGTCTTAAAGAACATAATCGTCATCAATATTCCCAAGCTCCAAACTGGATGCATAACCACGTTGAGATATTGGTTATCATAAACTGGGCCAGTACCTCCTAGAAATCAGGGTGACCAGGCTCACCCACCCGAGGACACAATATCACAAGGCCGTTCTCCTCGTCTTCCTGCCCTGGAATAGGAGCACTGAGGCCGGCCATCAACATCCCGACCTGATAAGCCCATTAGCCCGAATCTCAAGTCACGTCAGGATGCAAATATGTCTTCAACTCACCTTTTCAACGGCCCCCACATCAACTCCAGACTCTCTTTGCGCCTGCGCCAGCCGGATCACAAGCGACGCCGTAAAGGCATTGTTCTTCCCAACATCGATCATCAAGTCCATGAGAGCCGTCAGATTCTCCTCACTTTGGCGGTTGCCCGACTCTAGAAAGTCCGCCAGGAAAAAGTCCGCCGCGATATACGTGGCAAATGAAAGCAGCGGGTTGCGGAATTTCGTGGCAATGTCTGCCACGAGTGCCACAATGGTGACGATTTGGAGCGCCGAGTTGTAAACCCTGGCATGGGTGTGCATCAAGGCGGTCATGTCTGTTTTTGACCTAGCCATCGTCGCGCGATGGATACATATCAAGGCCGTGTGCAATTGAAGATTGATGAAAACGGCTTCGGTGCTGTCCATGTTCTCAGGGCACCGTAGATGAAACGGCAGAGTGTCAAAGGAATTCGAGATGCTGTTGTCGAGCAGTTGAAGCCGTTCCCAGTCATCAGCGTCTATGTCGTCTTCACCACCCCTGGAGAAATTGAAGCACTCGTAGAATAGGTGAACAGCTACCACTCTGCAAGCGCTGGTAGAAAGTCCCCATAGTTCCTGCTTGAGAGCTTGTTTCAGGGTTATGGACAGCTCGGGGATGTTATGCAGGAACGCATCCAGTGATGTTGGAAGTTTTGTTTGGATCTATTCGCAGATAGCTGTAAGCATAAGCCATCAAGTATCTCGGGTCGGAGCCTCACACTGCGCGCATCCATCAGCACAGGCCAACCACCAGTGCTGCTGGTAATTCGATCGGTAATGAACATGACCCAAAAGGTCTTCCTGCGCTCTTCTTCCTCACCAAAATCTGTTGCTGGCGGCAATGTCAGACCAGCAACATTCGTGCCGTCTAATCTGTGGAGTCCAAGAATTTGGCCTAGGCGAATAGCTCTAGCTATGCTCATAGATGCTCTGGAGAACCACAAATGATGGGCTTCGAAATGGCTAACGAGAACCCATGCCTGAACATGGGCCAAGGAGATCTGATCACTGTCATTCTATGTCCAAATGTCAGCCACTTCTACCTTGTAGAATTGCTCACTATGTACTCACCTTCATCTCATTTGCTTGGAGGTACTGCCGCGCGCGTTCGTAAAAGGCCTCGGCCAAGTGAGTAAATGTAGAGGATGCACTCGCTCCGGCGGCTAGAACGGCATACTGAAGGCACATGGGTGGCTGCATGTGCGCAGGCTTGTAGAGAGAGGCGATATAATTCGCTTCGTGGATCATGGGAGAGTCGGCTTGTAGCTTATTGAAATATATCGACGTACTGACAAGGCAGGTTGGTCATCGGCCCTCTTGCATGAAGTCGTCCAGTCACTTACAGTTCTTCAACCACTTCTGGTGGAGGTAGTTGATCGAATCGGCCAGTGTCGATGAGCTCTGTGCCGGAAGGTTGCGATTCAGGAGACGTGCTTTGGTCCTCTAGCCTGCCTTCGAGTTCCCCTGCCACTGCTGTCAACAACGCAAGCCAGTTAATTAAAGCTGATCAAATGTACTTACGAATCTTTTTTGCCATGTCGCTCACCCGTCGCCTTGCAACAGGATTGACTGGCCGTTTGCGTCCAGCTGGATACTCGCATCGTTCGCCTGCCTGGCCACAGCGGCCGCATACAGGCATAACCTTGTCGCATCTCAGCTTGCGCGACTTGCACAAAAGACATGAGAGCGGCGACATCGTCGAGCCCGGGTCCAAGCCCGAAGGCTGCTGCGATGATTCGGAAGACTCAGACATTCTTTGAGAGTCCGGTTGAATTGGGCATCGAGTTGAGGAGAATTCCAGATTCGAGATGCCGTGCTGGGGATAAGCAGGTGGTAATGCAGAATAGCATGGTTATAGCGATATACTCTCTAATGCATTGGGTGACTCGTAACCGTGTAAAGAGGTTGTTGGAAAAAGGCAAGGGGCCACAAGGCGCGCGGTTGAATAAAAAGCTCGGTTATATAAAGCTAAAATTAGGACTTCGCTAGCCAATCGACCTCCCTTTTTTATACCGAGAATCGCTATAGACCTTCTGGCTATTCTCAATCATCAATTAGCATACCATAATACACAAAAACAATTATTCAAACCATCGCAGTACGCCTAAGAGTATAGACAGAATTATTCTCAAAGCCAGGTACCAGCTCCTACCCCGAGAATTGTAGCGTAAGATAACCACTTACCAAAATCGGAAAGTTCTCGAGAGACCGGGTATCCTCAACCGGGCAGTCTAGATCTAGGTGATCACCGCATGAGTTGGCCCTACCGGTGGGGGCGCAAGGCACAGTAAGTTTTAGGGCTGCGTTCGAGCGTAAGGGGCTGACAGGACCAGGATGAGCAAAACGCATACCATATGGCGTGAACTAGTCTCGTCAGTGGGTATCTCCAATCTAGAATGCTGGCAATGGAAAGTCTGTTCTGACACCGCTACTCATTTCGTCGGTATCTATTACTGAGTCGCGGTTTCGTTCCGTCGCTCGGGTCGTGAGGTGCCTTGGAGACGCAGGATGTCGATGACTCCATAGCCCCCAAATTGATGTCGGGCCTCGTATTCATATTGACGGATCCGATGCGCTGACAGTAACGGAGTAGTGATTATTGATCCTTTCTTTCTTCGTGTTACAGCTTCAAATCGGTCAAGTTTGTTGTAAGTTCCAGAATCATCCAACATGAGGAGGCGACATTCGTAGTTTTGTGTATTTCCCAGCATGACAAACTTCTTTGATCTATTTAGTCCGTGATTCAACGGAAGTCCGAATCTCCAAGTCCGAAGCCACAGCTTTGGTAATCGCTGAAGAATATGTCCTCAACGATGCAAAGTGCCAAGTTCTTCGGACTTGGACCTGAGCCCGATTCTGCACTGGGTGCGTAGTAAGCGGGGAGCAATGCATGGTTCCCCTCTTCCAGTACGACCTCTAAGCCCTACGCCGAACCGCTTTTGGGGGCGAGAAACTGAGTTGGCGCGCTTATGGAACGCTGCCTTACAGCCCTGCGGCGGGAGTGCCAAGCAAGGTCATCTCGGCCTTCTTGAAGAAGTCCGAACGTACCCACACCTCCCCACTTCACGTGTCCGTGAGCAATCTACCCCCGGCGAAGCTTGTAAACCATATCCAAAAGGACCAATACCAATATCAAGACCAATTATAAAGGCGTGGCGATGCTCATCCAAAAGAGGGGAATCATGTCAGTGCTTCCTCGGATTGTAGATCATCTACCTCAATCATCATGCTCCTGACAACGACCCTCGCGGCCATTGGTCTGCTCGGAAGCCTACCAGTGGCCTTGGCTTCTCCTAACTACGCCTTGAAGGATCCTCAAATCCAATTGGACTATGCAACATATGTTGGCAAGTCCCTCTCCAATGGTGTGGACCAGTTCCTAGGCATGAGCTATGCCGCACCTCCAGTAGGAGACCTCAGATACCGAGCACCAGCGCCACCCAAACGGCAAGGACTTCAACAGGCCAAAGAAGTGAGTCACACCAGCCTAACATATTCAAGTCAACAATGGTCAGAAGCTAATCATAGAACAGTTCAAAGACTTCTGTATCGGAACCGGCGAAGCAGAAGGACCTGGTGTCGGCGAAGACTGTCTTTACCTCAACGTATGGAAGCCCGCCCGTGCTACACGGAAGTCAAAGTTGCCAGTCTGGGTCTTTATCCAAGGAGGAGGTAAGACAGTCCTCTAAAACCACCAAAGAAGCCTCCTTACTCACCTTGCATTACAGGATACAACCAGAACTGGAGCCCCAACTACAATGGCTCCCAGGTTGTCCAAGAATCTGGTCACAACATCATCCAAGTCAACTTCCACTACCGCGTCGGAGTATACGGCTTCTTTGCAGGCAAGGCTGTTGAGGAGCATGGAGACCTAAACAATGGTCTTCGCGACCAGCTTGCCTTGCTTCAATGGGTTCGAAAAAATATTGCCAAGGTGAGCATCCATCAACTCCAAGAGTCGACATGCCGCTAACTTGTATTCCAGTTCGGCGGTGATCCAGACCATGTTGTCATCCACGGTAGCTCAGCTGGCGCTGGGTCTGTTGCACTACACCTCATTTCGCCGCAGCCTCAGACCGCCAAGCTCTTCGCTGGCGGCATCATGGAGTCCGTTTTCGTTCCACAACAACCTCGAAAGACTGAGCTAGAATGGCAGTACAAGCGATTTGTCAAGCAACTTGGTTGCACGAATAAAAATGCCGAGAAGGAGATGAACTGTCTCCGTGGCAAAGATACCAACACTACCCAGAAAGCGAATGTGCCCAGTCCGTTCCCTGGATCTGAGGAGGGAGCACCCTTCTGGTACTGGGTTCCAGTCATTGATGGAGAACTCATCCCTGACGAGCCTCTGAAGCTGTTCGAGCGTGGCGAGTTTACCAAGGTTCCAATGATCATTGGGAACAACCAGAACGGTTAGTTTTGAATCTTCCCGCACATTCGTCTTTGGTCCATTTGCTAACCCAATACAATAGAGGGTGTCTTCTTCGTCCCTCAAGCCAAAACAGCCGAAGAAGTCATTGATTACATGGACGACAATTACCCTCGCCTAACCGAAGCCGACAACAAAAAGATTGCCGAATACTACCCTCTGGTGGATAATGCACCACCTAGCGCACCCTACTTTCCTTCCGTTGAACAAGCCTACGGTGAAGCAACCCTCATCTGCCCAGCCATCACTATCCTCGATGCCATCCGCGACGCAAACGACGAGCCTGCTTGGTCCTACCACAACAATATCCACGACGACTTCTACGCTTCCCTCGGTTTCGGCACACCCCACGGCTACGAAGAGGCTGCCATCTTTGGCCCCAATAATACGAACAACCCGGGTCGATACACGGCACCGGAAAGCTTTTACACATACAATGCGCCTCTCGTGCCGATAATTATGAACTTTTGGATTTCCTTTGTGCGCACCCTGTCACCGAACCCCTACCGGGATAGTGCAGCGCCAAAGTGGCAACCGTGGAACAAGGCGCAGAACAAGTTGTTGATTGAGCTTGATAACTTGCACATGGAGTCTGTCAGCAAAGCCCAGTTCGAACGGTGCGAGTTCTGGGAAGGGATAGATAGGTCACTGATCGCCTGAGTCCCTTAGCCGATAGTGTGGGCATCACAAAGTTTGGCGCATATAGGCCTTTATATATCAAATTTCAACCTGTTGAAGGTTGACGTGATGTTATTTACTAATCAACGTGTCTCATAAACATGTACGTGAACGAAAGAAACCCTGTCCTAGTCATGATCCAAGCAGCAAGCTAGCTTTTGCTGCTTGGGGACCACCTCCGTGTCGCGGTTAGTTGTAGCTGATAACCTCAACATTTCGAATTTTGTAAGTTGTCGCTGTGTCAGTACGTTAGTGCCTGTGTGATACGCAACAAAGGATGCAACATACTGGTCGTAGGTCCAGGCGAGCCGGATGACCCCTCGGTCTGATAGTTGATGATGCTGCAGATCGGTCAGCTTCTTGACTTATCATGGATGTAGCCACTGAAGAAACATACAGTCGAAGGCCCTTGCCAATGTAATCTCTTCCGTACTGCGTCGTCACCTCCCGGTTATCCATAAAGAACTTGACTCTCACATCCCTTCCATTCTCATCACGGAGCTCAGCACGGATAGAGTGCCACTCCCCGGGGTTAGGGTAGTTAACATCAAGTGCAGTGACCTCAGACGAAGTGTTGAAGGTGTTGAAAGAGATCTTGCCGGAGCCCTTCCACTCAGCAACGTCGATCTCCGGGGGCCATCCGCTGGCAGCGTTCAGCCAAAAGGCAGGCCAGGTACCCTTCTGAACAGGAGCGAGGAACTCGCCCTTGACGTCGTAGCCGCCGCCGGCAGCGACGGTGAAGGTTTTCTTAGCATGGATCGCCCCCGACAGGTAGTGGATAGGATTGGGTTGTCCGGAAACAGGCTCGGCTGTTAGGGTGAGAACGCCATTGTCGACGGTAACGTGCGCTTGATCCATCTTGGCGCCGCCATTGTGCGTAGCACCCCAGGGATACAGGTAGTTCCAGTATGTTTCGAGAGAGTTGAACGAATTCGCAGGGATCTCTGTCACAGCGCGTCGCTCCAAAGGCGCCCGCAAGGTGGAGCAAGAGACTCCAGCAGAGTAGAGTGCAAAAACGAAGGCTTTGGAATACATGATGGGCAGACGAAAATGCTCTCTGTCTTTCTTCTCAATCAGAGGTAGAAAAATATCTCCTCGTTCTTAATGTTCCGACTTGGGGTTTAAGTACTCGTTTCCGCATGTCCATTGACCGACCCTCTGATGGGCCTGAAACAGGAGTATCCCAGGATGAGAATGAAACCCAAAGGCTCGTATGACGCGCGCCAAACATGTCAAACAGCGGGCCATGGGTCCTTGACCTAAAAAAGGGCAGCTATTTAATGCACCAACGGGGTGTTCTAGTGCCGTTTTGCATATGTTGATTGGTGGTGCCTGAATGAAACGCTGCAATTGCCGACCGAATAATACAACCTTGGACCGATGATCTCTTCGTATTTTCCCGTTAAACTTCCTAGCGCTCCATTAATAAACCCAGACATCACTCCAATGCGGATGCAAAGACTATGCGCACCTCTCGATTTTAGTTTGTACAATATCCGACAATCCCGTGGCCAAATCGATGCACCACAGGTTGTAGGTTCCTGTCAATATATACATGATAAAAGATCCAACCCCTCTCAGCCACTCTAAACAAGAGAGTTGACGTAGTTCTCCAGGTTGGTGTAGCCGTTGCTCGCAATCTTCATAGCATCGGAAGCATCGTTAGCGTTGAGCCCGTTCTTCTTCTCCCAGTCATCAGGGATACCGTCGCCATCCGAGTCGGTGGGAGCCGTTCCACTTGCAATGGTGCCTACACCGCCAATCTCGCTCTCGTTCGAGATCAGCGCGCCCTTCTTGCCGTACGACTTGACCTCGTCAATGAGGGTCTTGTCAACCGAGTCGCGAGTCTTTGAGTTGCCGACGTTGTTGAGTACAAATTCGAGGGCCTGCTGCGGCGTGCGGGATGTGGCTGGGCCAGGGTAGTTGTATGGCGTGCCGACGATGTCCATGTTCGAGTAGCATGTGGTGCTTTCGCAGAGGGCAGAGCCATCAAGCTTGCCGTCGCGGTTAGAGTCATAGAAGTTGTTCTTGACATCTGAGATAAGGTTAGTATTGTGGTCGATGGAGCAAAGTCGGAGAAGCTTACAGCCATGGAAGTTGGCATTTCCTCGGGTGAAAGCTGTGACACTGGTCGATGGACCAGAGATGAAATAGTTGTTGATGATGTTGGCATAGCTAGCTCCGTCACTGTCACCAGCAATGTAGCCACCGCCACCTCCCCAGTTGTAGATGACCTGTCAGTCATTAGTGTTATTATCCATGAAGAGCCTAAAGGACATCACTCACGTTGTTTTGGAAGTCATTGACGCCCTTGACCTTGGGGTTACGGGTCTTGTTGTCAATGTAAAGGTTGCGGAACAGACTGACTCCACCATCAGTCTGCATCAGGCCACCGCATGAATGGGTCTCAAGGCCCTGGGCAATGATGCTGTCCTGGATGGTGACCTTGGACACATCTCCGCTAATGGAGAAGGTCTCATCACGACCCCAAGAGACACTAACGTGGTCAAAGATCATGTTATTGCCGTCGGCAATGGTAATTCCATCCTTGCCCGATGTACCGCCTCTGCCCATGCGGATGGAAATGTAGCGGACGATGGCGTTGTTGGCATTGGAAAAGGACCAGCCATTGCCATAGACGACAATTCCCTGTAGGCTTGTCAGTGTCATGCATTGAAGGAGAAGAGCATTATCAACATACGCCACCCGGAGCAGTCTGGCCAGCGATGTACACATTCTTCTGAACAACAATGCGCTCAGAAATCTTGATGACGCCTCCGACATCAAACACGACAATTCGGTTGGACTTGGACACTGCATCCCGAAGCGATCCTGCCCCCGAATCACTTATGGTAGATTAGATAACTGCACATATTTTGAAAGCCAAGCAGAACCAACTTACTTGAGGTTTGTCACCTTGTAGACTTCGCCAGTTCGGCCTCCAACTGAATCCTTGCCAAAACCCTCAGCCCCGGGGAACGCAGGCACAGCCTGCACTGCAGAAGCAGCTGCCAAAGTAAGCAAAGTAGAGATCTTCATGATGTGACGATTACTGAGAAAAACAAACGACCCAAATGTCAACGTTTCAGATCAGATAAAGGTGGGCATCGGTTTATGTAGCACTTCGTTTACACCCCCTACAGCGTAACCTGCTCTATATGACCAGATTACCGGGCTTAACGTCCGCTTTTGATCGCCCAGCGGTTACATGCTAATCCATAATTCCTCCAATGTGTGCTTGTCAAGTAATTAAGGGGGGAGCCGTGTATTATCCCGATTGGTGGAACTGCTGACAGGGGGTGGTGGGTTTGCCTACTTCTGTCACAGGGCGGGTTTCAAAGGCTCCGAATTACTGCTTCCAGGCTGGACGTCGCTTAGACATAGTTAGTACCATCGGTTGGGTTTATAGAGCGTGTCGGTGAGCTTGCTGATAAAGTGAGGCCTCGACTTGATCGGCATAGATATTAATCTTCATATTTATTCAAGGCTCAGAATACCTGTTGCTCCTCTGTCGTTACTGGGATCTGCTACATTAATAGACTCTGGGATACCTCTGAGATTACGTCTAAGGGAATAGTAAGTCAAGCAGTCCAGAATAGCAGAGAGTTTGCAGCTTCCATGGCCACAGAGTACTCGAATGCTACGAATCTCAATCAGAAGTTTTGAAGTCATTGGGTTTGAATTATACAACAATCCATCCTCAAAATTCTTGCGCCCATCCTCAGAAATCGTGAGGTGATAGTCGCCCAATGTCTTCCTCCAAACTGGATCCGCCCTGAATGAGTTCCTTTCGTCGAAATGGGGACCCATACTGTCTTCCGGCCAATTCGCTTGGGCATCTAGGATATAGTTCTCGATTTTGTCAATCAGGCTATGATGTAGAGCCAGGTTCGAGTCTTGGGATGCGATACTGTCTTTACCAAAAGGGGAGCGCCCGATTACCTGGTTGAAGGCGCTCCACATCCTCGGAAGACCATAGTCGTCCCGTCTCTGCTCCGGGATAAACCAAGGCTGATTTCCATTCCTGAAGCAGTCATAGATCTTCTCGTAGCTCTTAAGACAGATATCCAGACCGTAGAATTCAATATCCGGTGCGTTGAATCGCTTAATATCAAGATTATGTCCCACTGGACCACCCGATGGGAACTAGCCAGGAACATCTTCCTCGGGCACCAAGTCGGAAACATCAATTCCATCAGCCCAAGCCGCATTCTATGGACAAGATGCGACGTTCATGAAAATTGGGATATCGTACTCTGCTCGCCCGGCGACGACGACTTATTGGCGATATCCGGAAAGCGCGTCCGCCACGGAGGCATCCTTAGCAACCAAAAGTTTAAGACCACGTCACTATACCCTATTATTCTAGACAAGACATGGGAAGCTTGTTGTGGAATGTGGGATTAAGTCTATCATAGCTATCCCGTAGATGACTAGGTAAATAACTCAGCGGGCACAGGACTGTTATAAAGAGCCGTCGCTCTCGACGAGCCGTCTCTGTCCCAGATGCATACATGGAAAGCGTTCACATCTTGTCTGGCCCATGAAGGAGCATACGTACTGAGAGCATTTTTATAAGCTCCGAACCAGAGGACGACACGGAAGCCGTTCTTGCCAGGGTACAGTTGTCAAGGTCTTTGAAGGTAAAATGTCCCTCGGTGGGTTCAATCAAGTCCTAGCAAACGGAAGCAAGAAGGTCATTGGCATTGAGGGACTTCAAGTGAGGCCATATTCTTGAGGCGTACTCTTCACTGCTGAAAGTACCATTGTTAACCTCTGCACCGAGAATGAGGAGTGGATTCCCGTCAACACGGAGCAGGCTTGACGCCTTGGCCTCGCGTAGATGCGGCGTGGTCTTTTGAATGGACATGATAACTTGATCCAGATAAAAATTATATCGAACGGATATGATTCCTCAGTGAGGGATGGGAGCATGTCATATCTGGACAACATCCACCCATATCACTATATAAAGGGGCCGTAAGAATTACGTCCTCATCTAGTAAGCCGAACCGCTCGCAGCTCGCTACAATTTCAACCGAATATGCGAGATTGAACGATTCCATGCACGCCAACACCTACCGCACTTGAACTGGGCCGCCAAGTAACAGGTACTACTTGCATCGTAATCTCACAATGTATCACCGCCTTTAATGGTTGTTCAGCTTACATCGAAGTTAAATGTAATCAATAGTGAGACACAAATGGGGCGGCTCTCGCAAAACCAACGAGTGAATGAAGTCTCTAAAACAAAGAGAGTAGGCATCAGGGATAGTTTCAACAGACACTATTTGATAGGGTTCTCCGCACTTAGACCATAAGTGAGACGCATGATAGATACGTGTAATGAGTCACACCGGGAGACGAGTAGCGACGAGCAGCGTCAAACTGACGATTGGGCCAGCTCCTACTGTACATGATTCGGGCATTTAGCCGGGCCGGATAAATGAGCACGACTGTGGGGACGTGACCCGGTTGGCTTCTTTGTGTAAACTCAAGCCACAGGCAGACTACTCGCAAAAAGTTGCACTGAATTGAGGTAGTGACGTAGTCGAAAAATGAAAACTTGGGCAGATAGCGAATATTGCTTTTCGAATTCGAAGTTTAATTAATTACAACGACTGGGGGCTCTGAAGTCTCTCATAACTCTAGGAGAGACCAGCCTCATACAGTTGAGCAGGCATATTCCAGGTTCAGTGGTGCATATACTCGGTTTCGGTTTCAGTATCTTTTAGCGTCTCCATGCGGGGATCGTCGGATGATGCATCTCGTTGACCTGCATCTTCAATTGAGAGAAGCCAAAAATATTCTCTTGTGATTCTTTTCTATACTAATTAGTGTAATTAAAAACCAGGTTCCAGTGTCTCAGGTGTGCCCTACGTGTTTGAAACTTCTTGCTATCACACCAATGTATTGTGTATATCAGTACGAGTTGATGTCGTTAAGAGTGTTCCTACGTGTGCCTTGCTCCGATACTCCGCGCCCGATATTCCGCGGCCGACCCCTCCAAAAAAAAACCAGATCTAGAGTTGACGTGGGGCTTCGATTTGTAATTATGGCGATATGGGTCGATGATCACCGACGTCGCTGCAACACTAGGGCTGTCGGCTCAATACTAAAAGGATCTCATATGCCCTTTCAAGTCAACCAGAATTGTTACTCTATTCATCACCAACACGTACCTACCCACGTCAACATGGCCGCACCTCGTGAGATCCGCTGGGGAATTCTTGCCACTGGGGCAATTGCAATCACCTTGTATGTACAACTCCACCTTTGATAGAAACCAGTCACTTATACCCCGCCAGCACCAAAGATCTGCTCCTTGATCCCAAAACCCGCGGCGTTGAGGGTATCAAGCACACTGTCGTCGCGGCAGCCTCCTCAACATCCAGCTCTCGTGCCGAATCATTTATCAAGGATGTAGGAGCTCCGTCAACCGCCAAGGCCTATGGCTCGTACGAGGAGCTTGTCAAGGATCCCAACGTCGAGGTCATCTACGTCGCTACGCCGCACTCGCATCACTTCAAGAATGTCATGCTCTGTCTAGAAGCAGGAAAGCATGTGCTTTGCGAGAAGGCTTTCACCGTCAATGCCGCACAGGCGCGTATCTTAGCAGAAAAGGCAAAGGAAAAGAACCTGTTGCTGATGGAAGCCTTCTGGACAAGATATTTTCCTCTGACGGCCTACGTCAAGGATGCTGTCACCTCAGGAAAGCTTGGAAATGTTTACAGGGTCTTTTCAGATGCAGGTGGAAGAATGGCCCCAGAAACCTCCTTCAAGGACACAAATCACCGCATGGTGAATCCCAAGCTGGCTGGTGGCGCGTTGTTGGACCTTGGTGTTTACAGTCTTACATGGCCGTTCTTGGTGTTCTACCAACCTGATTCTAAGCCAAAGGTGGTTTCATCCATGACCAAGGTAGGCGCTCCTAATTTCAAATTCCCACTGTGGACTCAAGGTACTAATCATTGATTATAGTATGAGCAAACGTCGGCAGACGAAACCACGACAATGATTCTCACGTTTCCTCGACCAAGCTCTGCTGGAGGCGATGCTCACGCCATCGCCACCACCTCGATCCGAATCGGAAACGTCCGCGGCGACACCAATCCCCAGCCCTGCGTGAGGATTCAAGGAGAACTCGGCGAGTTGCAGCTCTTCGAGCAGGCACAGAGCCCCAAGGCTACGAAACTAATTCTCAACGACGGAACCGTCGAGGAAAAGTCTTGGCCCAAGCCAGGCCCCGGAAAGGGAAGTGGATGGTACAATGGATTCTTGACGTTTATGAACCCAGAAGGAGAGGGTCAGGGCATGTTCTGGGAGGCTGATGAGGCAGCCTTTGCTATTATTGAGGGCCGCAGGGAAGGGAGATGCATGGACTTAGGCGAGTCGATTGCTGTCATGGAGGTTTTGGATGAGGTTCGTCGCCAGGGTGGGCTTGAGTACCCTGCAGAGATTGAAACTACGGAATATCCTTAGAACCTATAGACACAAGGCAGACACTTGCATCAATCCACGCTATAAAGTGCAAATGCGTTAAAGCTATGTGAGAATTACTTGATCTCCCAGACTAGAGGTATGCGTCAGCGACAAGCTGAGTAAACAATTTCCCCTATAATTCCTTGCCCAACTAGCTAGTCCTTGACACCTGTCCCTTGTCAATATCGACTGCCGCTTCTACACTAGTCGAAATCACTATCTGTCAAATAAAGATGGCGGGGGCTATCAATAAAATGGAGTTCTGAGTTTGGCATATGCATCGCCAGATACGGTGTTATGCAGCATTGGGTTTGTTGAGATGCTGATGATGTAAACACTGGGTTCCTTACCTTGGGCCTCTCTGCTTCTTGCCAGAGAAAAATCAGGCACAATGATCCATTTTCAGTATTGCTTTTTAAATCTATTTCCCTTGGGTAGCTCTTATAGCGGAGTCGAGATGGCCGCGTAAGCTGGTCGTTGCGTTGCCAACGGGCCCCAGGAGTGGACGTGCATGAAACGAGACCCAAAAGACAGATTGACAATCAGGGTTTGGTGGCTCAAATCATGAATTTGAGATCGATAAAGTGAATCGGAGACAGTCTAATATCAAATTCCACCCCTGCCCATAGCATCTCGTCGGAGAGTTTCTGGGCAAGCACCGCCCCGTGGATCATCATGATTTCTCTGTCTCGGCATGTCTTGGTGGTAATGCCGTTACCCAGAAAGTGACGACAGCCAAGTAATAAAGATGGGCATGTTTGGGAAAGGATCGGCTCCCCCTGCCTGCGTTTGCGGTGTTGCCAAGCCAAGGCCAAGCCTATGCCTTCGCGTCAGATATTAAACTCTGCCCGTCCTCCCTTACTTTTTTTGCCCGAGGTGCGAACCTTGAATTTCTGACGTTGCAACATCCGACGGAGACAGCAGCAGCCATGTCCAGCGCAATATGTCCCATGCCTCTTGGTGAGATTGTGCGGGACGTGCTGGGGAAGGAGAAGGAGACGAATCCGGTCAAAAAGCTCTACCACGAGGCCTTCAAGGCGGATATCGCGAGGTGGATATCGGCGTGCGCCGTCATCGGGCTTGCGGCGGGCATCATCTCTAAAGACCCGAGTAAGAAGTTGCTGGCGGCGGCGGCCTATAACCTCGCAGTAGTAAGTTCCATTGAGGCAGTTTTTTGCAGATATATGGTGTACTAACAATGTCCAGGGTTCTCTGCATTTCTTCATGTTCAAAGTGCCCGTCAGCCCGCAGTCTTCAACCAACCCCCGGCCACCAATATGGTATCTCCTCGTCCTAGCCCTATCAACAGTCATGTGGGTAGCTGCATTCATCGCCATGTTTGTGATTCGAGATTTTAGCGATGAATCTGAGGAGCCTACTTTGGAAAAGCGCAGAACTGGCGTGCTAGGCGAGGTTAGCACTGGGGCAGTGGCCATGCTCCAAAACCTATCTCTCGCGTGCGGCTGCTTTGGTATTTGCGCATTGTAAGTTATGGAAATAATATTGAAACTAGTAGAGTTGCTAACAGGGCAACAGTTTATTCTGCATATATCAATGGTTTGTGGTGCACCAGCTATTCACGACGAGATTCAGGAAGAGCGAAATCCGGCAGGGATACAGAAAGATGAAGAAGCTGGAGCCTGAAAAGGACGAGCCAACTTATCCGACGGCTTAGATCTGTTTCTATTCCAGGCTTCTCTAGAATTTCAGTCTATCCATTCTTCCAAGCACAGGCTCCCTGTCGAATGTGTTGGTTGACCCATGCACGTGCCAAGAACTGCAGCGTGGCATGTTGCTTACGCCGTTATGGACACGAAATTCATTTCTCACGATAGCACAGCCTGATTCTTCACCAACAGCGCAATGTGGGACGTGCAACGACTCCTCTGGCCAACGCCCTACTGGCAGGAATCGCCGCCGCCGACGGTTCCCGACGACGATCCAGACTTGCACACTCTGCTAGCCGGCCAGGAATTACCCACCGACTGGGAGGAAGATGAGATCGCTCTGGAGGATATCCATCGACTGCCCCCTCAGACGCTCCCTCTCATAGTGTCACTCATTGAGGCCAACATCAACCCTCAGCCCGAATGCCCCTTGTTCCGGCTCCCTCGCGAGATCCGGCTCACCATCTGGGAGCTCGCGACGGCCACGGTTTGCGACCCCGATAGGCCTTACGACCCGCGGCATTTCTTATGGCGTCCCGACAACACTGGTCCTCGGCGAGTTGACCGGACATTGCTACGTGCATGCCGTGCCATCTATGCTGAGACCTGGGACCTCCCGTTAAAGCAAACGCCCATCGTGATTCACGATGGTTCCGAAAGCGACCGTCCCAGGTCGCGTATCTATTATCCTTTCGTTCGGGGACAGGCCCTGTTCTACCTCCAGGCCTGGCAGATACTGCTCATTCAACATGTTGAAATGACATTTAGTCAGAACAGACTCGGGGGCCGCGCCATCCAAGAATGGGTCAAGGTCATTGCCAAAGCGCGGTTAATAGCCAAAGAAATCATCAAAGGCCTGACACAGGATCTCAAAGGCAATCCCAACGCCGGAGTCTTGGCTCAGATTCCGCAGAGGGGAATCACGAGCCTCGTCGTCAAAGTCAACAGGCGAGATTGGTGGACATGGACAGAGGCGCCGGATTCCCAAATCGACGACAATAATCCGGCTTCTGGACCACCGCGTCTTCGTCTGGAGCGCCATGGTCTGGTTGGTTGGACACACCAACAAGATCTGTTTGCTGGTGATTTCGCATTCACGCTCATGATGGAGACTTTTGGGGCAAAGAGGGAGCAGCTTGAGCGGGTCGTGGATGAGGCGAAGCAGTTGACTTGGTGCACAGGGTCCAGCAGACAACTGGTCTGGGATGGAGTGGTTCGGGATCTAAGCTGGGATCGGGTCAGTGATGAAGTTTGCGCGTGGCTCAAAAAGGAGCCTTGGAAGAAGACGGCGAGGCGGATTGAGGTGAGGGCAGTGAGATATGTCTTGAAGGAGGGTCACCAGGACGAGTCAAGGCCACAACGATAGCGGATAATCCGATTCAATCCTAGAACATGACGTGTAATCTCAGGTCATCTATCGCTATGATTGCACCAGTTGTTTATGGTATGGCCACTACCTAAAGGGAGCCTTGTGGCATTCTCAGGGATGGCCAGTTATCGTGACCTGCTGCGGCCAGTGTTGGTTAAACCAACAGACCAGAGTCATTTATCCACTTCCATGTGAATCGAACAATGGAGCAACAATCTGGCCTTGGGCGGGCCGTTTGATGTGATTCCAGGCTCTGTTGGTGGTTAACCTGGATTTATGTTGGAGGCCGGCCAAAACAATCAACGCCAGGCAAACACCAGACGTTTGCCATAAGTTGACGAGAATAGAATAAACAGCCAAGGCAGCCTCCCATATTGCAATGAGTATAAATACCGTAGTGTAATAACTTCATGCGAGTTCTTTATAGCTTCACTCTTTCCTTTCTTCTGCACAAAGCCGTCGACAACGGAGCCATCCCATCACTCGTGCAGTTTGAGGTTACGGATCCGACCACGCAGAATGTCTTCTTCCGCAGATGCAGATGCTTCTGCGGGAGGCCTTGATGTCTCCAGGACTCAGAATATCACGCTGGACCTTTCTAAACTCGGCGTAGGGGATGATACAAACATCCCCGAACACGAGCAGGGCCCTCACAAGATGATCAAAAGCTATCTCTTGGAGCATGTGGAAGAATTCCGCCACCTCCAAGGGATGCGAAAAAAGGCGAGCTCATATCAACTCGTGTGAAGAATACTCACCTAACCATTTCTTTGATCAGGGTTGGGAAAGCAGCCAAGGCGACATCCACTTCAACCGGCAGCGAAAACAAGCGGACAAGTCAACTGAAAAGACCGAGCGATTCTTTTACGGAATGATGCAGAGCATCGGCAGAGACCTGAACAAGGCCACCGGAGCCTTCGACCTGTCTGGTATCCGGAATCCAGTAGCCTTGGACATGTGCGCAGCTCCGGGCGGCTTCTTGGCACAGATTCTCAAGAAGTACCCCAATGCTCGGGCCAGAGCCATGAGTTTGCCCATCTCGAAAGGAGGCTACAAGATGCGACTGCAGAACAACAAGTTGCACGTCGAGTTTTGGGATATCACGACACTGGCAGCCGACATGGGTCTTGAGAAGAACCAAGTGCCCGACTCGTTCCCAGACGCTGACAGCCTCAAGTTCAACAGAGTCTTCTCGGACGCCAAGAAGCATGACCTGGTCGTCTGTGACGGGGCGGTTCTACGAACACATGAGCGCGCTCCGTGGCGGGAGACTCATGAAGCGACCCGTCTGACGCTTGTCCAACTCGCCCTCGGCCTTGAACATTTACAAGTAGGAGGTACCATGGTTATCCTGTTGCACAAGCTCGATAGCTGGCGCAGCTTCAACCTGATCCATCAGTTCAGCAAGTTTTCCACCGTCCAGCTGTTCAAACATCCCAAGAACCACAAAATCAGATCGTCCTTCTACCTCATTGCCAAGGACATCCAGGCCGACAACAAGCTGGCCAAGGAAGCCATCGCGACATGGAAAGAACTCTACAGAGTCACCACTTTTGGGATGGAGGAAGAGTACCACAAGATGATGCGGGTGGATAGCAAGGATGTTGAGGCTGCACTGAATGATTTTGGGGAGAGTTATGTGGCCATGGGGAGAAGTATCTGGAAGACCCAGGCCACTGCGTTGGAGAATGCTTCATTCATGAAGCCGAAGACTGACGGTGACAAGGATCAGGAGGATGACGAAGAGAACTGAAGAGCTGTTCCGGCGATACCCACTTGTGCTTTTAGTTGATAGGCAGTAGCGGGAATGTACCTCACCAACCCTTTGTTCGGCCGATCCTTGCATGGTACCTGATCAGTTGGGGTTTCCAGAGGCTTTGCAACAAACCCCTCCCAATCACGCATTTCCCTCGATCCCACATGGCCCGCCAAGGTTCTCTGTCCAGCAGGCGACATGTCGTCCAGCACAGCCCTAGAGCTATCAAAAGGGCCCGAACTTAGCCCATGTAAGACTGGTAGCCTGCCCAGGAGTGGGGATTTCTACACGAGCGACGAGCTTACTGCATCGCTTGATCTGATAAGATAATCTCTTGGTCATGCCAAGAATCTAGGATCTTCGCTAGTTACCAGCGCGTGGTTTTCCCCTGCTGGTAGCGATCGGCGATTAGAGGCTCCGAGTCCGCTGCTCAACACTTTATTTAAGGCAGTAAGCAACATCTGTGGCATCCCCCCAGCAAGTCCTTCTGCATCACACTGCCAACATCATCATGGCGGAATATCGACACTATGCTACACCAGATCCCCAATGGGCCGATGTATGCTTAACCATTTAAATACCAAGAGACCCAACTAAAGGCGTCTAGTTCCCCAACAATCTACCCCCAGGCACAAAAAGATCCATGGGCATGACGAGAGACCATGACCCCATCACCCCGCAAGAAGGCCTAGATATCCAAGAATTCGACGTCCCCGTACGAGACAACGCCCCCATCACGCTGCGAACTTACCGACGAACTTCTAACCGCGACGACCCCCTCCCGCTATTCGTGTACATGCACGGAGGCGGCTTCGTCACTGGCGGCCTTGAAACGGATGATTCCACTTGTCGCGCGGTTGCCCTTGAACTAGGCATCGTCGTCGTCAACGTCAAGTACCGACTCGCCCCCGAGCACAAGTTCCCCGTCGGATTTGAAGACAGCTTCGATATCATTCGCTGGGTAACCGATACATCATCCTGTATTTATGTGAAAATATCAAGGTTCTGACATGTCCTAGGCTGCATCATCAGATGGCCAGCGTAAGCTCAACACTGATCTCTCAAGAGGATTCATCGTCGGCGGGACTTCAGCAGGCGCAAACTTTACAGCTGGCATCGCCCACCTAGCCCGAGATGAGGGTCTCTCTCCAAAAATTACCGGTATTGTCTTTCTTGCGGGCAGCTTCTGCCACCCTGATGTGCGGCCCCAGAAATACCTTGACCGCATCCTGAGCGTTGACGAAATCAACGACGCTCCCGGTCTTACTAGAAAGTCCATCGACTACTTCGCAGGTACAGATATTCCTTGCCATGAATTGAACATTCCCTTGAAACTCGATTGACAATTATCAAGGGAAATATGGTGCTCCTCCCGAGGACAAGCGCCTTTCGCCTCTCCTCTTCAATTCCCACGCAGACATTGCCAAGAAGGCCTACTTTGCCATCTGCGGTTGGGATCCTCGACGAGATGAGGCTATACTTCTTGATCAGCTCCTGCAGGAAGAAGGGCTTTCTACCAAGAAGCACATCTATCAGGGACTGCCGCATGGTTTCTGGACGACTTGTCCGGATCTTCCGGTCTCCAAGAAGTGGTTAGAAGATTTACTTGAGGGTATGCGCTGGATGATAGAATAGAATGGATATAAGAACCGCAAAATAATGAGACCAGCGTCGTTTGAATACGCAGCTCTATAAGATGAGACTGATATGCCCAAGACAAGATGCAACTAAAAGACCAGAGTCGTCTGATCAGGTGGAAGTAGCTTGATATTGAAAGTGCTAGAAGTCGTGGAGTTCATTTCTCCAACATTCGTCTGAGCCACCCAGTCCGCGCTTTACTCGATGAACGCGACACCGGCGCATCCGGCACAGCCATATCTGAACCATGGAACCCTCCGGGCCATATATGTAACTCGGCCGAAACCCCAGACTCCCACAGCCGTGAAGCAAACGCCGCAGCTTCATCGCGAAATACTTCACACTCAGAAGCATCGATGTACGTCGGTGGAAGCCCGGCCAAGTCTGTTGCCCTCGCTGGAGCAAGTCTGGGGTCAACACCGGGCTTGCCACGACGGTCGCCCAAAACACAATCCCAAGCCATGCGATTAACGCGGCCACACCATGGCCCAATGTCTTCATATTGCCTTGAGGATACCGTGTCGACGCGGTCGTCCAGCATCGGCGTAATGAGCATTTGGGCGTGGATCTTGGGGTACTTCCTGTCACGGGCCAACATAGCACTTCCAGCAGCAATAGGAGCCCCTCCGGAGCCACTGATGGTGACGATTCGGGATGCGTCAATCCCCAACTCATCGGCATGGTCTGCCATCCACACTAGCCCATGGTAGCTGTCGTTCAGTGCGGCCGGTGCAGGGTACTCGGGGGCAAGCCGGTATTCCACCGAGACATATACAGCCTGGATATCATCCATCCATCCGATAGCAATATCAAGGGCGCAGAACCGGTCAAATCCGACTTGCCCACCTGAGTGGACAAAATAGATTGCTGGCAGTCTTGTTTCTGGCCGGGACTTGGGTGCAAAGACCGAAATCACAACTCCGTTTTCGTTGTCTTCTGGTCCTTTGATGACGTATTCCTTATGTTCCAGATGCGGGAACTTGGCAAGAATCGCCGTTGCAGTCCAGATCTCTGATGGCTTGCGTACCGACTCGATATCGAGCGTCGTGGATGACATGGCCTCCCTCGGCCCGTCAAAGATTGGATCATATGGTGGTCGAAGCATTACGTTAGGTATGTTTTGATGAGTGTCAGTGGTGTTACGCTACAAGTTTTCTTTTGGAACAAAAGAAGTGCGGAGGTAGGGCCAGAAAGTTCCGTCCAGAAGTAATATATATTACATGACTAGATTTTAGTAAGTACTTTGAGATACTTAGTAAGCTTTACACATAGCTGACTTATAGGTATCTAAGCACTAGATACTTTTGACTTGGCGCCTTTGTGCCGTAAAATTATAGTATCTTTAGTAGTAAGGTAGGATGGTATTAGGGGCTTCTATGAAAGCTTTTTGTACCTAGATATACTCCCTATGATGACTTCGCAGCATGGATCTCAATGCGAGACAGAACTTTCTGGTCCTGCCTCCGTAGTCTGCTTTATGAACCTGCCTTAGCGGAGTGTTAGTTGACCCGTGAAACCAAGCCAGCTTCATTCACATCCACGCGTTCCGCGCGTAGCACGGCCCAGTTAGTCAACTCGGAGTCTTCGGGTAGCCTTTAAAGAGGTCGTTTCACCTCGTAATTGAATCGAGTTAAAACATTCAGGTCTCCATTATTCATCCCCTCATTATTCAGAGATCGCTTTTCAAATACCTATTATAGTATGGCTCCTCCTGCCCCGTACGCCAAAGACCACTTGAACCCGAACGGGCCCAACGACGCTCGACCGACGGCCCTCAAGATTATTCGAGACGAAGGCCTAGATGGAAAACTCTCTGGTAAAGTCTTCTTAGTGACAGGTTGCACTTCGGGTGTTGGCGTCGAGATTGCCAGGGCTATCCATGCCACGGAAGCCGATGTGTACATCACAGGCCGCCAGGCGGATAAAGGAAAGGAGGTCGTCGATAGGATCCTGGCAGATGAGAAGCCAGGAAAAGTCGTCTATCTAGACATGGCGCTCGACTCCATCTCGAATGTCAAGCAAGCGGCAGCCAACTTCTTAGAGTTGTCCAAGACACTGAATGTCCTCATATGCAATGCTGGTAACCGCAACCGAGTCTGATGCGTTTTGGAACAGCACTAAGCTTCTCAACAGGTGTGGCCCTCGTACCTCAAGGCACCACACAGGACGGTCACGAGACTCATTTTGGTGTCAACTACCTTGCCCACTTCGCACTTTTCCATGAACTACGGACCACTCTCCTGGCCTCGGCAACTCCTGGATTTTCGTCGCGAGTGGTAATGCTGTCATCCATGGTTCACACGGCAAGCACCTTCAGATTCGACGATTACAATTTCAAGAATATCCCTTATGAACCCTACGCAGCGTACGGCTCCGCAAAGACAGCAACTCTGTGGATGGCCAATGAAATCGAGAGGCGCTATGGCTCTCAAGGCCTTCATGCCACCGCTGTACACCCTGGAGCGGTCATGATCGAGAAGCTCAGTGCACAAGGGGCCTCAACTGGTGGAATGATGCAGAATCCGGCCATTGCTTCATACATGAAGAGCATAGCACAAGGCGCTGCAACCCCCGTCTGGGCCGCTATTGGCAAGGAATGGGAGACGAGAGGCGGACGTTATCTAGCTGAGATGGCAGAGGCGGAACCTCTGACGGGATCAGATTCTGACTTTATCAAACTTGGCTACGCACCGCATGCTTATGATGAGGAAGGGGAGGGGCGACTATGGAAGTTGGGACTTGAGCTTATTGGCGCAAAGGAGCACAAGGATTGATGCTACAAGCAGGTATCAAATCAGTTATTAGACTATGTGCCCAGTATTCAAATAGGGAGATGGTTAGCATGGCGGTACTCCTTGACGACATTACTTGTGGATCTACTCTTATCTTTGGCTATAGTGACAGTAGCAGTGTGCCTCAAGAGCAGATAAAGTTATCGCGGGATGCTACGTACCCATACCAGAAGGATTTATCCCTAGGTTCCAACAGCTAAGTACTCCGAGGTACACTGCCTACTAAACACACCCCCTCTCGATATCTAGTGCTATATAGTCGTGAATTAACTATACGTTTCTCATCGGAGTCCGCGGCTTCCATGGAGGATATCAAGGAAGCCCCCGCTTTGGGGGATATCTTGAGTTTACATCTGCGATCCGTGGAACGCGCGCCCTCCAGTAGCCAACAGGGCTGAACTTACCGGCCACACTCAGATCAACCAAACTCCTAAAGTAACACGGTAGATACTACCATAGCAGTTAAGTTCCGAGGTTACGTTAAGCTTGGTAAATAAAAGCGTGTCTGAAATGTGATGATGTAGCACTCCAACTTCCCCTGCCGCAACTATTTATCTTGCTTGTCCCAGGACGCATGCTATAGAGCTATTGAGTGTCAAATCCTCGAGCCTCAATGAGTAAACGGACTCTTTTATGCCTGAAGGCATATCCATCCAGTCTTAGAGCGTCACCTCGAATGCAACGGCTGGTCCTCCCGGCAACTCCGGTCCAGCCTCGCTACCTGACCACATCAGCCTCCTCACCGAAACCTGATCTAGTAGTCGTCGGCAGCGGCATAGCCGGACTATCAGCAAGCATAGCAGCTGCAGAAAAAGGTGCTTCAGTTCTTCTCCTTGAGCGGTTCCATGGCGGCGGCACCACCGCTTTATCAGGTGGCGTCGTATACGCTGGGGGAGGAACTCGACAGCAGAAAGACGCAGGCTATGACGAAACACCAGAAAACATGCTCACGTATCTTCAACAGGAGGTATCAAACGCAGTTGACCAAAAGACACTAAAAAGATTCTGTGACCAGAGCGTCGAGAACCTGGAATGGCTCGAGAAGCACGGCGCGCGGTTCGAGGCTTCGCTGTGTCCCTACAAGACGAGCTATCCCACTGATCGACACTTCCTGTACTATTCGGGCTCAGAAAAGGCATATCCATTCAATCAACATGCAAAGCCTGCTCCACGGGGACACCGGATGGTCCATCCCGGCTTTTCTGGAGCTGGTCTCGCACAAGCTCTGCTCGACTCTGCGAAACGACTGAATGTTCGGCTTTTACCTGCCAGCAAGGTTGAAAAGATCCTTCTCAACGATGACGGGTCCGTTAGAGGAGTCAAGTATCGAATGCTAGCAGAAACAAACTCGGGATTCCTCAAGCACAAGAAGTTGACTCAGAGAGCTCTCAAGTATCAGCTTGCACTCCCTCCACTGGCAGCAACCCTCCATAAGCGCGCCAACAATATCTGGGAACACAACTCGCAAGTTGAATCAGTCGAATCACCCGCCGTCGTACTTGCAACCGGTGGATTTACCTTCAACCCTCAATTGCGAAACCAACATCTCCCCGAGTTCTCGGGCGTCGCCCCTCTCGGCACGCCAGTCGACGACGGAGCTGGTATTAAACTCGGCATCGCAGCCGGAGGATCAACGTCTCACATGGACCGCATGTCAGCATGGCGTTTCTTGTATCCGCCGACAGCTCTTCTCGAGGGCGTCGTGGTCTCCCAGGAAGGGCAGCGGATAGGAGCTGAGGATGTCTACGGCGCCATGCTGACGGAAAAGATAATTCGTGATTTCCAGTCCCGGGGGTTTCTCATCCTGGATTCCACCCAGTGGGCCAAAGCAAAGCAGCAGTTATGGACGCAGACGGCTTCACTTGTGAGATTACAGAGGCTTCATTGGTTGTACTGGGGCCATAAGAAAGCTCGCTCGCTCGAAGATCTGGCTCAAAAGTTTGGAATATCAGAACAAGGCCTAACCAAGACCGTGGGTGCATACAACGAAGCCATCCGATGAGGAGAGCCAGACCCGATGAACAAGACGCCCGACACACGGTCAGCCATTTTGAAGCCGCCCTTTTATGGAATCGACATCTCTGCCACGCCCACTATGGGGCCTCAGCCGGTGTTGGGCCTTACTCTTGGAGGACTCAGAGTCGATGGCGAGACGGGGCTAGTGCTTAATAGCAGCGGAGAGAAGATTAGAGGCCTGTATGCAGCTGGACGGACAGCAGTTGGCGTCTGCTCGGATGGATATATCAGTGGCTTGTCCCTTGCTGACGGTGTCTTTTCAGGAAGACGAGCTGGTCAGCATGCTGTAGGACGCAGCTGATAAGACAGCCAGAGGTGTTTGAGTCGTTGGATGTCAAGATTTTGATATGAGTTTTGATAGCTCTCTAAGCTGTAAAATTCATTAATTATAAATAACCTGTGTTTACCACTATTCTGCTGCCTTGATCTAGTCTTGGTATTGGAATAAAGTCAAGAAAAAAAAGCATCCTCCGCGGAACCCGCGGACATCTCAAAAGGCACTATATCCCAATCACTTAGCCTTGAATGACTCATTATGAGTCTTCTAATTGAGTATTATATACAAAAGTCATAAGGAGCTTCCAAGGACTTCGTTTTTGTGTCTAATTACAAATCAGCCTTCAAGTTCTCACAGGATGGAAGACCCCGGTGTCCGCACTACGGCAACTCACACCATTCGCTGCGCCAACTCTCGCTCCGTAGCCACCCTTCCATCACCCTTTTATCTCGGTCCCCTAGACCACCTCGGCTCTCCCATTATACCAATCGGAACGGTTTGGGTATATGAATCTTCGCCTACATGCCCTGCACCGGTGCCCGTCGCTAGATGGAACCGAGCAGTAGCTTTTCTGTTGGACTACTACCCTCAACTCACTGGCCGTCTCACCATCAATCCTCTGACTGGGGTTCGAACTATTACGCGATTCGAAACTGGTGTCTCTGTCGTCGAGGCAACCTGCAACACCAAGTTATCAGCATTCCGTGATGCGGCAACTGGTGACTTGTCAATCAGTAACCTCCCCGGGTCTGGTGTCGCCCTGCTCGCTCCCTGGAACCCCACGGAAGAAGACGCCCAGCAAGATCCGCTGCTCACCTTCAAACATATGCGGTTTACATGCGGCTCGGTAGCCATTGGTGTTCGACTTGCCCGCGTCATGGGCGGCGCTGGTGGCTTTTTGCAGCTTTACAGAAACTTGACCAAGATTTACAACGGCCTTAGACAGGATGAGACGCAGATGGTTGCTTTAGAACTGAAGCCGCATATTATCCCTTTTATGGTGGAAGAGATGAGTCAGGATAAGTCGAGGACAGATCCAGTCTCTTACCAGCCGCGCGGTTACTCAGTTGAAAGCAACGTCGGAACATCAGACGAGGCCCAGGTAGAAACAGACTTGCAAGCTGAGACACCGCGAGTGGTTGGCCGAGAACTCCGCTTCTCTTCCTCTGAACTCGCCGCCTTGAAAGCCAGTGCCACTCCCCCCGACGGAACCTCGTGGGTGTCAACGTTCTCAGCACTATCGGCACATATCTGGCAGCGAACGGGAATCGCAAGACACAGTCTAAACAACTCAGCCCATCCAAGTTCGGTCTTTTTTACCAGTGTTGATTTCTCTTCCAAGCTAAGCCTCCCACCTCACTTCTTCCCCAGCTCCGTCGTCACTCCATCCCTCGAGCTCTCAGCAACAGAACTCTGCACTGAACCCCTATGGCACATCGCAAGAGCCATCCACGGCATTACTCGTTCCGTAAATCCAGATGATGTGCGCGGCTTAGCAACTTGGGTCGCCGCACAGCCACAGAAACAACTAATCAGGCAAAATATCCCATTTGGGAGCAATGCGGTCATTACAACAGCGTGGAACAAGTACTCCTTGTATGCAGGTTGTGGTTTGGAGGTTGAACCAACTATCGTGGGAGTGCCGTTTACTCCGACAAACTTGGTGGACGGTTTGGCGTTTTTCCTCCAGTCCAAGGAAGATAATGGGGATATCATTGTGGTGTTGGCACTGAGCGAGTCTGTGTGGGAAGTGTTGGATCGGGATGCCGCGTTCCGGCATTTTAAACCATGATTCACTAGCAGTTGCTATAGAAATATCCTAGATTAGATATAGACTTGATAGAGTTTGGTTGGTTGATTTATAGTAGAAGATGTTGAAGAACAAGTATAAAGACTTTCGATATGCACTGCGCGATAGAGCAGGATAGAGCTGAGGTCAAGATCATCATCTAAATCCACGACATCCTATTATAGATACAGCCCTCTGAGACGAGACTCTGAAAAATGTAGTCATGAATTTGATGGTAGTTCAAAAGTTTGGAGACATACATCCACAAGGTCACAGTTTCTTAAACATTCTGCTCGCCAGGCTCAGAGAGAATGCCCTCCTCAACCACCTTGACCTTGACCTTCATGCCCCATGGATCATCGCTTCCGACCCAGTGCTTCTTCTTTCCAATCTTCTCTACGTCTTCGACAGCCTCTTCAATAGTCTCCTTGGTTTTCGCAGGGTCGTCCTTGGTCTTTTGAACAGCAATCGTAAGAACAAGCCCCTCCTTGTTCTTCTCCTTTCCGAGCGTATAGGACCACTGGGCAGAAAAGACAACTCGCGGCTTTGACTTGTGGATCTTGCCAGCTGGGTAGAGAACCGTGATCAGCTGTCCTACTCTGCCGAGGTAGCCAGCCCACCAGACCTCCTCAGGTGTGATGAGCTTGCGCAGCGATTCGCGGAACTCGATCTCGCGGGGCGGCAGTTCGCCTCCGTACCTGGACTCGAGCATCAGCGCCAGTCGAGCTCGGTCCTGATGCGAGACACCATGGATCGAGGACATGGTTCCCACGCTAGTCGAGTATAGCGCGGTTGTCGAGGCCGTCTCCTTAGACATAAACATGTGCAAGTACATCGAGTTGGCGAATGAATCCACCACGGGTTCGCCAAACTCCTCGGGAAACTCCTTCTTCTTTGAAGGCTTCGGGATCGCATTCTTAAGCAACTGCTGGATGTGGTGTCGGGAGCCCGGTGCAAAGTACCCCGTAGCGACCTCTAGGGGTGCCTCTGATCGAGTCGAGGGAGATAGCTGGCGGAAAAGAAAGCCTTCCCGTACACCACCCTGGCAGAAGTGCGCCTCCTTGATTCCGAAAGGGATGGCTTCGGACAAGACGTTGACGAGGAACGCAACCGCCGGAACCTGGGATCGTCTTCGGTCCGAAACGCGGAAAATGTCCTTGGCAGCTTTGGCAACGTGCTTGAGCGTCTCGGTATCTTCAAATTGCTCTCGCTGGGCGGTGTAGCCGTTGATGATGGAGATGGGGTAGTGGCTGCCGTGGGACTGGTTGAGGAAGAGGAGAAGATAGCCCCAGCCTCTGAACCCGCCTCCAGAGAGATAAATACGATATCCTCCGTTCCTTTCTGCCTTTTCAGACAGCTCTTCGGGGATCTGCAGGCGACTGTACGCGTCCTTGAAGTTGGTAATCATCTCATTCTTGAACGCCTCAATAGCAGCATCAGCATCTTCCTTCTTCTTACCAGATCGCAGATCATTCAGCTTCTTGGTAAGGGCAGCAGCTCCATACGGAAAGCTAAAGCTTCCACGGGGACTGATGCGGATCTCGCCGCCCTGGCTGAGCATCCAGGTAATCTGCGTGCTACCTCCTCCAAGGTCCATGACCAGGCCCTCCATACTGGAGAAGCCGCTGGCGATACCAAGTGCGCCAATCTGGCCCTCTTCTTCCTTGGGGAGTAGCTGCACAGTCAAGCCAGTCGCGTCCTTGATTGCGGACAGGAATTGACCGGAATTGAGGGCGGCGCGCGTTGCTTCAGTGGCGATGACGTGGACATTGTCCTTGGTGCAACCAAAGTCGTCGCAAACAACGACAAAACGACTCAAGACGTCGCAAACTGAGTCAATGACATGGTCCGGAATCGGGACCTGCTCACCAGTCTCGGGGTCGAACTGGGAGTCGTAGAGTGAGATGGAAGACCGGTAGACACAAACGGTCGGGAGCATGCGAGCTAGCGGTGATGACAGGTCCGAGATGGAGAGTCGGATACCATTGCTAGCAGTTTTCATGATCAGACCAGCTCCGAGGGGGCATTGATGGCTCTCTCTCACCTCCCCATATCCACGACGCCGATCAGCTTACCGCCGTGTCCCTGCCACGGAGGGTGTCCGCCCTGGAGATGGGCATTGTGAGGGTAGACGGGCCCAGCCGGGCCTTCGTCGTCGCTAAAGTCGGCAATTGGGTCAATCACTTCATAGTCAGACAAATCCATAATGTGAGGGTAAACAAATCTTGGTCAAGTGTTGTGAAGGGGCGAAAAGATGAAGCATCACAGCGATGACGACGCCAGATGGTGCCCCCAGTATTTAAGGCACGCGACTTGTCTTCAACAAGGGAAACCTGCTAAACTCGAAAGCGGCAACTGCCCTGGCATGGGCCAGTTAGAGCCGGCGATTGAGTTGATTCAGCTCGATCAGCACTGCCACTTCCAGGGGAGAGGTCCTTGAAACCGGCCCAGACACTCCAATTTCCTCAGCCAAGCATGGGTGCGGGCTCATCCTCCAGGTAACTCATTGGCCATCGTCAATCGATCTAGCCTCGATGGCGCCTAGCTGCGACCTTATTTGACAGCAACGGTGGGGCATGTCTTGGGAGCTTTGAGCTTATCTCTCAGCTCCTGGTTCGGGGTTGACAGGATCCATTGACAAAAACAACCGTAAATGGGTGTATTATTGTTCCAACGTCAGCGTCTCACGCAAGAAACATCTACGGAGTATAGTCTGGATAACATACCTGTACGTGTAAAGCATACTGAGTATAGAGCTGGACGAGTAAGTGACTGGCCGTTCGATTTCCTTTTGCCAGCATACCACTCCCTTCTACGCTATCACCGCATGCGTATCAATCCAGTCCGTCTTGGCCAGCGGTCTCGCCAGCATTCCCGATGCTCCTGACCGCATATTCATTTTTGGTCCGTTTCCCATCAAACAACATGCGCGCCCGTTAGCTAAGCGCTCAATGCTCAATCCGGTGACAAGCTTGGCTCGAACTGTTCCAGGCACAATCGATGAGGACAGTCGTTGCGCATACCTCAAGACAAGCCTTACGGTCCTTTCTAGCATATTTTGCCTTGGATCACAGTGTTACATGGCACGGGGTCGGTTCAAAATACATATTTCATGTATCGCCAATGTGTCTTTTAACTGACGTGCTACTCAGATCTAAGGGTATAGGAAAAGAACAACAAGCAAACACTGCGTTCTATCAGGTCGACTAGGTATCCATTGTGAAAAGCCCATCTTGAGGCCTAGGCCATGTCCACCCAAGCAGCAATAGCAGCCAGGTCACTCAAAAACGAGCTCCAGGCGGTGCGCGAGAGATCAATCTGCGTATCCCAATCCTGCGCCAGTATTGCAGACATGCCAGTATTATGGGCATCCAACCGATCTGCAACGCTCGCGAAGCCGTCGGCAGACCCATTCAGTGCATCGAGGGCAGCCTTCCCAAGGGCGCGGGAGGCTTGAGTACCGGTGCAGGAACATGCTGCGGCTTCTGCAGAGCCATTGTCGCCATCTTGCTCCGTGAACAGCGGCAGCTTGTCTTCCGATCCCTCGCGTTTCTTTGGAGGGGGTGGCCATTTGTACAGCTCAGAAAGGGCGAGCCCGTTGACCGACCATCGAGGATTGGTAACGTGTATGAGCGCCGTGCAGAGTAGCAGTTTCGCCCCGCAAGAGTCATGTCCAGCAGCGATGGTGACGGTATCACGCAGCCAGGCCAGCACCTGGCGTGCAGAGAAGCCAGCAAACAACGCCCACAAGACCCCGTTGACCCGGTTGCCAGTAGCCAAGTCTCTTGGGAGGTCATAGAAGTCGTGCATAATTCCCCACGCAACAAGACATCGCGTATCCTTAGCACTCCGCCTGTTACTCCAAGCACCCGGACAACCCGTCATCAACACGGTAGTCTCCCGAGCACCCACATCTGCCAGCCGACTGAGCCAGACCTCGCGAGTAGATGGCACAGGCCCAGGCAGAGCTTTAACTGTCTCTGTGCGCAGATACTCGATCGCTAGAGATTTCATGGGCGCCAAGTTGTCGTGCTCCCCCGTTGCGCAGGCCTGGGCCAGCGAAGGCATGACATCAAAGATCTGAGCGAGTTCCCCTGCGGGTGCGTCGACACCGCTGGCCATGTCAGCCCAGTAGGCGACGGCAGTTGATATCGCTGCCGAAAACTGGACGTTGTAGTCGAGGTTCAGCACCCACGAGAAGCCGATGCTGGATCCCAAGCCGACGTCGATAAAGGGCGCGCGATATCCTGCTCGATGGCGCGAGGGGTATCGTGAAGAGGGTATGAGCTTCTGCAATTGTGAGCCGACGGAGGCAAATGATGAAGCAAAAGCCAAGAAATCCTCTCGCTCGGTCGCTGCCCAAATCATTCGGCCCTCCCATTCCTCGCTCTCGATCTGCCCATTCTTGAGGCCTGTCCCAAAAGCTTCCAACCAGGCCGCACTGGGCAAGTTGCCAATTTCGCTGGTCACGACGTCGAATAAGTTGTTGAGTTGCTTGATTCGAGGAGGAAGACCGGCGACAGGGACAGCGGAGCAGATGGGTGCTAGTGCCGAACCCGAAAGTTGAAAGGATCGCTTCCGATACTCGATCTTGGCCTCTTGACGCGCTCGTAGTTTCTCGGAAACCGGACGGCCATCATGTCTAAACATTTCTAGACATTGTTCACACTGGCAACCATGATTGTACCCAGTACATTCTTTGCTGAGCTCACTCCCAAAGTCGATTTGTGTCCAAGCTCGAGGGTTGAGGTCACCAGGTCGTGGTTCTCCTTCACCAGTGTTCCAGTTGTATGGTGTTATTCTCAACGCTGTCTTTAGTGATCTAGCGAGAGAAGAAGGACTAGTCGGACCGTGGGATGGAACCGTATCAACTTGCGTTGGTGCAAGCATGCTTTCGGTATGGGGGACGCCCTCTGTTCTCAGTATAGCCTGGACTTGAAGATGTTATGTCAAGCCTGCAGAGCTCGAAGAACAAAGTTATTCGGTAATTATAGAAGACGCGGCTTGCTTGACTTGTCTTTTATCGAAACAGTCAAACGTATACAAGTAAAAGGTGAATGGAAGTGCCGTGTAGAGCAGTCTCTGGGAAACCTCTATTTGTATCCAACTACAACAGCACCTTTCGACATCTAACCAGTTTGAGTTCAGCTAGTGCCTAGTGAAACGACTAGATACGGGCCGTTAGGGGCGGAAAGCAGACACGAAAAGCCGTTCGGTCCCGGCGGGATGCTACCATACTTACGCAGAATAGCAGAACCAACATCCTCCTCATGCAGGACCCTGGTGTTGCTGTTGGTTGCGCCATCTCCTTAGGCATAGACAAAGCCTAATTCCCGAGACCCAAATTCCAATGCCCAATTGCGATTCAGCAAAAGCTCCAAGGGGCGACGGTTGATCTACAAGGATTGGCATCAAGCTACCCACGTACAGAGTAAGGAACACAGATGCTGTCTCGGCATTTCTGGAAGCTTGCGCAAACTGTATAATGCACATGATACTCTGGTCATGCGTTCTTTGCCGCTCTCGACCGAGGTAATAATTACTGCAATGATCCAAAGGTGGCTCGGCCTGGGAACTCACGGTCCAGTATCTCCAAGATACGCGCTTACCACTTTCTGCCACGTTCTCTACAAGAGTCGACACCCCAGAACCGAAACACCCCAGATCCGAGACACCCCAGAACTCGTCCGATTACTTGTCATCTCGTAACCCAACCTTGCAGGCAGGTGCTGTCTGCCCGGGCGAGAGACCGTCCCAATGCATTACTAGCCCAGGTCCTATCCGAATCTAGAACGACAACGACAACACCAACAACCAACATGCATATTTTACGAACCATCATCCTTGCGAATGCGAAAAAGGTGGACCAGAGCGCCCGTCCTTCACACAGCAATGCTCGCTAGCATGGTCGATTTACGGCAAAAAGCCCGAATCTTGTTAGATGAGAAGACGGCCGAATGTCCCGTGCCAGCGTCAAGTACCGAGCCAACAGCATATCCCCTAGTAAAGAAGGAGTCCAAAACTCCGGCAATTAGGCTGATCAAAACTGGAGTGCGCGTCCCTGCCAAGCCGGTATCTGGCCTTCCAGTCTAGGAAATTCGGCTACTTATTATCACGCAACACTAATGCTACCACAGGAGACTAAAAAACCTTTTTCCTGGTTTATATGTACATCAATGAAACTGTCTGTTGGTCGAATACCCTGCCCATACTTAGCTCGTTCCACCAGCTTTCGAGTCTATCCACTAATTAAATCTATGAGCGGGGATATCCCCCTCTCACTCACCCAAAACCCTCAAACCAACAATGCCCTCCAAGATCCTCATCCTCGACGGCGGCCTCGGCACGTCCCTCGAGTCCAAGTATTCCGTCTCCTTTTCTCGCTCCACGCCGCTTTGGTCCTCACACCTTCTGGTGTCTGACCCCACCACCCTCCTCTCTTGCCAGAGCGATTTTGGTGCCGTCCCCGTTGACGTCCTCCTCACGGCAACGTACCAGGTGTCTATCAAGGGCTTCGCCGACACCCGCACTGAAGAATTTCCCAATGGTGTCGATCGCCATACTATTCCGCGCTTCCTAAATGACGCGGTAGATATCGCAAAGCAAGCCGTGAAGGACAATGCGCAGGTTGCTCTGAGCTATGGGCCCTACGGCGCCTGTCTGATCCCAGGCCAGGAGTACAGTGGCAAATACGACGCCGCGCATGATTCTCAAGACTCACTAGAGGTCTGGCATCGCGAGCGATTAGGGGTATTCGCCGAGACCGCGGGCGTGAGTGAGAGAGTGAGCCATGTTGCGCTCGAGACCATCCCCAGAGTCGATGAGATTATCGCCATGCGCAAGGCTCTTGCTGCGACGCCGGCGCTCGCCAATCTGCCATATTGGACTTGCTGTCTCTCCCCTGGTGCAGACCTAACGCTCCCTGATGGAAGCTCCATTGAAGCTGCTGTCGAGGCCATGCTGGACCGCGACGTCTCAGCGAATGTGCCCTGGGGTATCGGCATCAACTGCACAAAGGTCGATAAGCTGGACAGTCTCTTGCAGATATTCGAGTCTACTGTTGCACGATTGGTTGAGCAAGGCAAGCTAAGCGAATGGCCGAGCCTAGTCCTGTACCCCGATGGGACAAATGGAGAAGTTTACAACACAACCACGCAGAAGTGGGAGCTACCAGATGACGCCAGGGACCAGAAGCGCTCACCATGGGAATCTCTTCTCGAAAGCGCAGTGAGGACCACAGAGTCTCGAGGTAAATGGCCCGTTATTCTCGTGGGCGGATGCTGCAGGGCGGGGAGCGAAGATATCAAGAAGCTCCGAGATCGTCTCCTCGGCTAAGTTCAAATACAAACATGTTCAAATCCACGCTGTCTGCTGTGGGTATCCTTGTGCGCCCGATATGCAATCTCCTCATGGTAGATATCCCAATGCACCTATATCAGCACTCAACTCCCTCCCCTGCATAAGCTCCGCCATCACCTTGCCTGTCCCAAGCGAAAGGCTGATTCCCCACGGCCCATGGCCCGCGGCAACAAACACGCCTCCGTCTGGTCCTTTCCTCGTTCTATACCCTTGTCTTAGATCCTCATCTTGAATCCTTGTGATGTATGGCGTGCCCCGTTCTGTGACCGGACGGAAGCACAGCCCTGCTCGTACAACCTCCAGCTCACTATCAGACTTTATCAACTGTCTCGCCGCATCCTTTAATTCTTGAAATGGCGCATCTAGAGGCTTAGCGCCAGTGGCCAGTGGCGGTAGCGGAATATTCGAGTTGAGACCACCCAACCAGATATCACCATTGGGCCGAGCATATATCTCTGGGGAGAAGTAATCAAGCCTCGAGTATACAGAGTGATATACCTCTCCAACCTCTTCGGGATTCCGTACGACGAGTGAGTGACCTGCCAACGCCCGCACCGGTATCCTTATAGAAGACCCGGGGAACATCGACTCCAGAACCTCGGGTGTCCAACAGCCGGCACAGATGAGAACGCGCGTAGCCGGAATATGGGATTCTGAAGATGAGTCCAGGTAGCCGACGCGGACGTATGAGAGCTCGTCGTGACAATCAGATCCAGCGTTGAGAATAGCAGCAGGATGGTGTATCCGTACCCCAGCCTCCTTGCACTTCTGTATAAGAAATTGGCAGAGCTTCAGGGGATCGCTATCGACTCTATATCAGCATCCGGCGTGTTAACGAGCATACCATGACTTACAGAACAGCCGTCCCCTCACCCTTGTCTAGCACACTAATGCCATCACCCTTGAACCGTCTCAACCAGGGTGGACTATTCCCATCCTTGACCTCACTCCTCTCCGCCACCAAATCCGCACGGCTGCCCCCCTCAAGCAACCAATCCTCCCCATCTGCTCCACGTCTTGTCCTCCTCGGAGGCTCATAATTCACCGTCAAGGACTTTGCGTACGCCCACTTCTCCCGGCCCCCATACTTCTCCGCAAGCTTCTCATGCTCTTCAAAGCTAAGGGCCCCTAGGGACTCGAGTTCTGGTGAGAACCAATCTCTGGCGACGAAGCCACCGGCGTAGCCTGATGCTGAGGCAAAGAGCTGGGCAGATGAGTCGACGAGGTGGATGGTTGAGCCGGGCTGGTGCTGGGCGAGGTAGTACGCTGTTGAAATGCCAATGATGCCGCTGCCAACGATGACTGTCGAAGCCATTTGGACCAGGAATTAAGTATTAACTAGTTATACAAGGATAGGAAAAGAAACTGGAGAATCTCAGGCGACGGATGGCGTTATCAGCCAAAACAGCGATGACGTTTTGTGTCCATACAGGGTAACTGAGGCTCCAAAATGACCCCGCCATCATCGATTCTCGTAAAAAACCCCCACTCTCCAAAGTCGTCCACTCAATCAACCAAAGAACCTTGAGAGAGACTATTTTCTCACATCACACAGCGACACAAGCCATGGCCTCCAAAGTGTTTATTGTTACCGGTGCCAGCAAGGGTATTGGCGCCGCCATCGCCCGCTACCTCCTCAGCCAATCGCACAAGGTGGTTGTCACGGCTCGATCGTCTGAACCTTTGGAGGGGTTGAAGAAATCGCATCCCGACCAGGTTCAGTTCATCGCTGGAGACATTGTTGACCCCCAAGTTTGTGACACAATACCTTCCTTTTACGGAGTACACTGACAGGTTTGAGTAGCTGCCGACCAAGTTGACAGACCTTGCAGTGTCCTCGTTTGGCAAGATTGACGGCCTCGTCATCAACCATGGCACATTGACACCAAAGAGGTTTGCCGACACGACTGTCGAGGAATGGAAGCAGGTTTACGACGTCAATGTCTTTAGCGGTGTTGCTATGGTAAGGAGGCGGTTTTATCTTTGTTCAAGAACTACACTAACAACCCCAGGCCCAAGCTGCTCTCAATGAGCTTCGCAAATCCAAGGGCTGCATCGTCTGGGTATCATCAGGAGCAGCAACCAAATACTACGCGGCTTGGTCAAGCTACGGCTCGGCGAAGGCTGCCTACAACTCTATTTCGGCCCACATTGCCCTCGAGGAGCCCGACATCACCAGCGTGGCAATTGCACCAGGTCGGGTCGACACCGGGATGCAAGGCGTCCTGAGGGCAGAGGGCAAAGATACTATGGACAAGGCACAATATGAGACCTTTGCAGAAGCCAAGGAGAAGGGCACCTTGCTCAGGCCCGAGCAGCCGGGGCATGTCATGGCCAAGTTCGTAGCAGACCCGCTGAAGGATCTAAGCGGAAAATTCTTCACGTATGTTTCACGACATGCTGTAGTATCGACAGCTAACGGTTATGCAGATGGAACTCACCCGAGGTTGCGGCGTACCAAGAATAGAGGCTGGTGGAAGATTTCTGTATATCTCAAGCAGATGTTAGCTTGTGCCTTGACAAATATGAAAATAGACAAGACGGTAAATAGACAAATGCAAGTCAGTCGAAAGATGAAAAGCTCATACTTTGCTCCACATTGGTGTTCGGATTTAGCATGGAATGTAAGTTTCTTCATCATAGCATTTGATGGTGGTTTGTTTGAGAGAAAAAAAGCTGTCCTTACCTGATGGCCACTTGTCTGACATGGCAGAACCATGCAAACCCTGATCTTGTTGCAGCAACCCTCTTGTCTCCTGTTAGTTCGAAGCTCCAACAGGTCGTCAAGAGTGGTGCGTAGTCGAGTGCGCTCAGGCTATCGAATGGTTCCGTCATAAGACATCGGTATTTGATAGTACTAATAGCAAAAGGCATCACGGCGGGTCGGGGGGAAGAGGCGCTGCGAAGGGTCCTTACAGTACGGGGGACAGATGGCGAGCCTAGACTTTGTTCTGTTAGCACTTGTCAAAGCTTGAGAAAGCTCAATATTGAGGAAAGCGCAGGGGTTGGGATCGATCAGTCATGTCTATTTGGCAAAGACGATGTCAATCAGCATAGAGAGGCTTGTCGGACCTTCTAAGACTGGGGCGACAACTTGTCTCTTCATATGATGCGGTGCTTGTGTGCGGGAATCAAGAGACTTACCCAAGGAATTGGCAGCTGGAGTGTTGAAATCAGTGCAAAGCAGGTGATTTGGAGAAATAGCAAATCGACAAGGCACAAGCATAGCCTTTGCCGCGACCGTGGCCTTTCAAGGAGGGCGTGGCCTCTGCATCATGGAAAAGATCGAGAAAAGATGATGAAGAGAAAGGAAATTTTCGAGAGCGGAAATTTTGGCCGAGAAAATGTACATGCGCGGGTTGGCCCGTGCACGGCAGACACGCCCCGAAAAAAAAAACAGAGTCGAGCCAAAGTGTGGCGCATGGAGCAATCTCAGCCCCCGAATTCAAGCCCCGCCCCTCCAAAGAAGCAAGGGAAGGTGGACAGAAGGAGAA
>JAAGWO010001666.1:0-29672 GCA_013266205.1 Fusarium decemcellulare
GATGCTTCATGGATCCAGCTCACAGCTTCAATATGTTCCGCAATCTTTGTGCCATTGGTCCGTAAATCATCCTTAGCCATATTTGTATCGTCTTTGTTCTCTGACGTGGCTCTAGTACTCGTATCTACTCAAGTCATTTGGTATGCGTCGAATGATGTTTCTTGCCTATGGTGCCTTTGCCTTGGGAACTGCTCTTTGGTGTGTGACAAATCTTCATCACCTATCCGTTTCCTTGGAGTACCTTTTGCCGCTGACCTCGCATTTTAGTGCCGTGAGTGCAACCTTTTTGCAGCTTTTATGCTCTCGGTTTGTCCTCGGACTCGGCTCTTCGGGCATCACGCTACTTTCAATGATCATCATCAACGGTTCGCAGCCCACAAGCTTTGGGTCCCCTTTTGCTGACCCAAGAGCAGATATTGTCGGTCTTGAGCAACTAGCGATCTGGGAAAGCTTTGTCACCTGTGTTGAAATGGCCACCAGCATGACGGCAGGCCCTCTAGGAGCCTGGATGAACAGACGCTTCACATGGCACTCGTACGTCACACCCGCCGGTGTACCACGCGGTAACTAACCGGGACTAGGGTCTTCTATCTTGAGTTCACATTCATTATGCTAGGGTTGTGCATCCTATATGTGTCTTTCGTCAAAATCAGCTCCTATCCAGAATATTCAGACTCAGCATTACTGAAACAGGGCAACACCAAACTGCCTCGTATCGACATCGAGGGCTGGCTACTCCTTGTTCTAGCCGTCACGATACCTCTAATTGCGATCACACTAGGAGACAACTTTTTGGACTGGACGCACCCTGCTGAGATCTGCTTACTGGTAGCGGATCCAGTCTTCATATGCGCCTTTGTGCTCTTCGAAACTAGAGCAGCGACGAACCCGATCATGCACATGGCACCCATCTTCAAGCCTCAATATTTAAGAGTTTTGTTTCAAGTTTTTGGCGTGATTTTAATCCTCAACTCAGTTTGACGCCTTTCTTCTTTGAAGGTATATAGGTATTAACTGCAACACCAGATCGTCTTTATTATACCTCCGTACATCCAAGTCCGCGCTTTCAAAGTGGAATCTTTCGAAGACTGGGCACTGACCTGCGTCTTCCTGGGGTTCCCCGCTGGAGCCATCTTTGGAGGTTATCTCATCAAAACAGGCCACATCCCTGTTCAACGAATCATGCTAGCAAATGCTGTACTTCTCGAATGCTTTTGCTTACTTTTCTTTACGAGAGTCATTAGTACTGGCACTCCATCCCATTCTTTGCTCACATCACTAATCCTGCGACAGAGTCTGAATCAGCAAAGCACGCGCCTTTCCTCGTTGCCTTTGGAATCTGCACCGGCATTTGGCAAAGCTGCCTGCTATTTGCAACGCTCTCAAGCACCGACAGGCAATGTACGTTGCAATGCACCAGTATAATTCGACCCGTGTTAAATAGTATCAGGGTGGCCACAAACCCTAGCGCTTTACTATCTACTTGAAACATTTGGTGGCGACTTGGGTATGGCACTCATGGCTACGATAACCCGAGCCGTCGCAAAGGCAGGGATTCGCTCGAGTCTCGGAGAATCGGAGGCTACGGAAAAGGTACAGTAAATTATACCCTTGCGCCAACCTTACTCAATCGCTGGCAGATAATCATCGACACCATGAAAGACCTCGAGAGTGTTGGACGACTCGATGAACGCTCTGCCAAGGCGGTGCTTGCCTCCTTCGAGAACGCCATGCATTCCTCGTTCTGTAAGCGAGATAAGGATGACCGATTCTGCATATGCTGATGGAACCAACAGTCCTCCCTTGCGGCATGGCTTTCGGCGTGATTCTGTTGGCTGGCGGGATGAATATATGGCCTCCTATGTCTAGCTACGAGGAACTACGATCTGAAGAATCGGAATGCGGGCACGAATCAGACACAACAGCTGGAAGAATTACATAACTGAGTCACAAAGCGGCGGAAAAAAAATGAAGAATTAGGTCTCAAAACCTGATAGTGCACACTTGATTAAAGACCGTGGGGCCCTCGACGTATGGCTGAGGGCCAGATGCAGACTAAGCTAGATGCTAATAAAGAATGACATATGGTCGGATTTAAACAGTCAACAATGCGGCGTTCAATAATTCCCGTAGATCTTAGCCGTTGTTGAAGCTTCCAGAGCCAGCCCAGATACGGCCGTCAGGCAGAGACTCATCCGAAGCAATGCTCAGCTGCCACTTCTCCTTCCTCCCACCGTCATCTCTGTTGGGTCCGTAGACACGCTGGGAGTACCAACTAAGCGACTCGGGCAAGTCCCAGGTCAGCTCAGGGTCCTTGAACATCATCTTGACGAGGTGGCGGCGCGACGGCAGCGGCTTGCCCTCGGTGTCAAGGTCAAACGAGTTGCGGGCATGCATGATACAAAAGTTGTTGATGTAGGCAATGTCTCCGCGCTTGGTGGGCAGCGGGAACGCATTCTTCCAAGCGAGGTCCTCCACAAGGGTCATGGCCTCGAGACGCTTCTGCGTGGGAGCAGGGATGGTCGGGTTTGCGCCCTTGTTGCGGAAGCCTGTGATTGGGAGACGGGAATACTGGAAGACCAGCTTATCACCCGGGGCGTTGGTGATGAGTGGAGTACCATCGGTGTAGTAATCCTGGGAGCTGCAGGGGGTTAGCAAACATTACCATGACTAGGGTCAGTGACTTACGGGAAGGACACCCAGTTCTCACCGAGCTCGCGGAGGAGATCCGGGCGAGTTTCAGCAAATTCGTTGTAGAGATGGCACGAGCTAACAATCATGGTCTCGCCGCCGTTGTTGGACACATCCATGGCGAAGAGGGAGAGGATGTCACCAACGTCAGTGTGGAATGCCTATGCGAGTTAGCCGAGTACTTGGTCACATCTGATACAAAGCATCCTTACTAGTTTGCCGTTGGTAAAGGCCGGGCGGAGGTCTTGGTCCTCAGCTCCAGGTCTCAACTCCTCACTAATGACATGGCCTGCAGGGGTCAGGATCTGGATACTCGGCAACGTCGAAGTAGTGACTTACAAGTGACCAACTCTCGGTTGACGTCCTGGAACCCACGTTCCGGGGCAACATGCGAGGAGATGCCCCCGTAGACCAAAACATTCTCCTCTTCAGTAAAAATCTCGGGACGGAGTCCACGAAGAACACCGAAACCTCGGCCTTCATAGACATCGTGAGAAATCTTTCTCAGTCTGTCATGAAGCTCCTGAGGAAGAGGAAAAGTCTCAGCAGTCAAGCACTCGGGGTGCAAGTTCAGACCTAAACTGTTAGCCCATTGACCTCCAGACGGTAAATCAACTTACTCTGAAAGTGACGAAGAGCCTCAACGATGTGCTTCTGGTCCTGCTCAGACAAGACCGTAGCCCACTCGTCCTCCTTCAGCGCAATCTCAGAGCCAGTCCAGACTCGCTCTCCCTTGTAACGAGAAGGGAAGCCAGGAAGGGGCTGCTCGAGATCAGCATCGTTGGGCTTGTAGGTCGAAGTGATCTCAAAGAGCTTGGAAGAGTAGTAGTCAAAGCTGGGAGCTTGGGTAGTTGTTGCGGCCATGGTTGCAACTGTGAGGTCAAAGCTGCTTGATTTTTCCTCTCCTGACGACACGACGACGGCATTTTATACCCGTTTCCTTCACCAACTCTTCGACCTCATGAGGCTCTTCTCATCGAGTCTCTTCCATGTAATTGCCGATACCCCGCTCCCATCGAGCCTCAAGTTGCATATTCTGTAAGCGATGCGTCGTGGCGTGTCGAACCCCGCGCGGGCTCCCTCTTGTGAGGTTGTCGAGATCATGATGTAGACAAACATGTACTCGCTGATGGTGGAGGGGATCGCAACGGACATACCCCGGCGACATCCCATTCGACAATCTCGTTGTTGATAACGCAGTGTAACAAATATGGAGGCTCATCGGTCTCGGTGTGGGATAACGAGGCTGGCTGGGATGCTGTCTGGCATAGCAAACAAAGCAGGCTGCGAATGTGCAGATCTGCCCTTACCTACGCGATCCCACCCTGACTCGCATTTCCAAGGGCCTAGCCAACACTGGTTCGCTTGTATTAGCCTCGGAGGGGGCTTGTTGGGCCGAGACAAACTAGTCTGCCGGCCGGCAAACCCGCATTTTGATCCACCCGTCGGCTTTAGTATTGTCTCTTGGACCAACACGTTAAGTAGTCGAGGATGAGAGGAAATCTTCTTCCGTGTAGTCGTCAATCGCGCCATTGTGACGAATGTCGCCGCGCCACTGTCGAGACAGTAGCTGATAGCACCAGTAGCCATCATCATCATACATGGATAGACTCTCCCAGTTTTGTATCTTGTCTGTGCGAGACTCGTCAGCCAATCGCCATCTATGCCAGTCACAGCAGAGCCTCACCTTGGCGACCAATCTCACCCTTCACAAATTCAAGATACTCGATCTGTTCTGCAGTGATACCGTGGGGGCCCGGACTACTTCCGCTTGGTTTGTCAAAGGTAATGGTCAGAGGGTATGAGCCGGCGCAGGCAAAGTGAAAGTAGGCCAGCATGGTCTTGCAGGCGTGCATAAAGCCCTGGGTGAGTGTCCCTCCACGAGAGCCAGCCTGATTCGAGATTGGTGGTCAGCATGCACTCAACTCGAGCCGTATGACCTACCTTGAGACCCTTCCACGCCGCATTGACCTTCATGTCCTTGGTTGTCATGCCTGCATTCGACATCATTATGAACAGGGCCAGGTATATCTCGAGCCAGTTCTCGGGCTTTCGTTCGTCGATCTTGGCTTTGAGCTTTTGCAGGAACTCGGCAGAGAGGGGTTCGAGCAAGTCACGGATGACGAGGTCGTCGAGCTGAGAGTCCATGATGGGCGTCACAGGAGAGAAGCCATTCCATGGGTGACCGGGTTCGTTTGTGGGCTCGATTCCAATCAGGGCGCCGCCATTGAAGACGCGCCACTGGTCCTCAATGAGTCGCGCGGCGACCCACGTGTTGAGAGCAACTGATACCAACTCCGTCTATTGCTCCGTTAGTAAGTGCACATTAGACAGCAACCTCGGCGTACTTTGTTGAAAGCGGCATAATTGAGCGCAGCTTGGAACGTTTGGCGAATGAGGGGGCTCGAGTCCTGGTGCAGAGCCTCAATGTACGTGGACCGCACATCATAGACGAACTGGCGAATGTTGCAGCGTGCTTCGTCTAAATCGCTGATAAAGTAGGGAGGCACCTCCATTTCCCTCGGATTCCCAGCAGGGTCCGTCCAGAAATACGTCGTGCGGTCGCCTGGCACAGGGTCGAAGCGGGACACGGTGACGCAAAGGCTGTCCTCCCACGCCTCCCCAAAGCCCTGTGTGAGGAACAATACGTGGCGGTCATTGGTGTGGTTGTAACGCAGCAGCCGCTGTTTTTCGGTTACCCATTCACAGAGATCGTTGCGTATCGTCGGGCCTAGAGTTTGTGAGATGGAGTCTATCTATCTGATGTTGTGCGAGTTTACCTTTGCGATGGAGCCGCAGGTCCAGAATGTCGACGCGTATGACTGGCTGGCACTGGAATTTGTGCGCCCTATCCCAGTAGAACTTTACAACGTGCTTCAAGCAGGCGTTGCAGGGCTGATATTTGTTCTCGGGTATGTCACACTGAAGAGTTAGGACGGGGTGATGATGAGAGTAAGACTACTTACGCGGATCTTTTGCTCGCGGCATCTTTGACAAGCACCAACCTCCTTTGTGTAGGTAGTCTTTTGTCTTTTTTGAGAATTCGGTCGAGCTCGAACACATTGACTGAGCCCAAAGACAGTCGTCATCCCAACAACATTGCCGCTGGGTCCTCTCTTGACACTTGTCTTGGGTTCCTACGATGCGTCAGGGACAAACGATTATTAAGGGAGATCGTAGTGGGACGTATTACCTTTTCCCTTTTCATCACATTGGCCCTCATGGGCTGTGCCCGATTCCTGTCCCGTGACTTTTTCGCCGTGGAGCCCCTTCGTGCCGGCCTGGGATCATACTCTACAACCTGAATCGATATATCACCCCCGGGAGGCGAGTCACCGACCAACGTGCCGGGTGATACGGTCACGGACGGCGGAGTCACCAATGGGGTCAAAGACGGTGAGATGGCGCTTGGCGAGAGAGTGTTGGACGAGGTGGTGTTGGGCGAGAGGGTCTCGGAGGAGGCGGGAGGGGAAGGGGAAGAGACGGGGATTGGCTTCCGGGTTGCACGTTGAGGTGCAGGTTTCGGATCAGACGCAGAGGCCTGCTCCAGTGACTGGCATTTCCTCGTCGCGAGGCCGTCCAGGCCCGGCAGGTTGACATCAAAGGCGCGGTGATCCCAGAGATCAGGCTGCTGAGGATCCCGATCATCCTGATTACCCAGCCCCTCGCAGTCCTGCTCCCAGGAATCCATGCTGTTGCTCGCAGCCGACGTTGCACCAAGCATGGGATCGGATTCCAGAACCATCATCACGGTGGTGCTCCGGCTTTGTCTTGTGGAGTCAAGGGGTGAGTCGTACTACAGGGTTTGTATCTGATGAGGGGGGAAAAGGATGAGTTGTAGCTAGATTTGGGCCTCGAAGGTTAAATGGCTAGCGGCGGGGGGCTTGGTCCAGGTCAGCTGGGGCTCTGCTCAGGGCTGAAACTTGCCGGACTCTTAGTGGTAGATTCGAGTGAGGGTATGCTGTTGGTTCTGAATGTGACGGCTGAGCCCAGGCTGCATATGGACTTTGCCTCCCCACTTTGCCTCTTTCAGCTCTGGGCCTCCCGATTACCCTTTTGGGTAGTCGGCAGCGCAAAAACATGTTGGTTGCGGCCTCTGCATCAGACGAGGTTAATAAGAAAGCCCAATGATGCTGATTATTCTTGCTCTTGAAACGAATTGGCCTTGCCCGGTTGTTGCTAGTTCCCTGGCAAAAGAGAGAGACGAAACCCCGCCCAGCCTGTTGCCTCTTCTCTCCCCTTGCTTGGCACACACAGTCGACACCCTCAGCCAGCCACCACTACGGACGAGACAACTGCTACCATGGGCGGAGGGCCTGACAGCGTCCCGCCGGTGCACGAGCCACTGTCGATTCGCTGGGCCACCAAGGCGGACCTGGATGCCATCACCTGGGTCGTCCAGCACGGCTTCCCTGACGACCCGGGCTGCACGTACAAGTTCCCGCGGCGCGACGAGTTTCCAGAAGACTTTTGGAAGTGGACGCGCCTCGAGTACGACGAGTATCTCAACCAGCCCGACAAGTTTGTGACTCTGGTCGTCACGGCGCCCGTGCCGTCCGACACGGGGGCCGTCGTGGATCGGCCAATCTCGATCGGCGTCTGGGATGTTGCGCCCGAGACCAAGGCGGCGGGCGGAGGTGCGTTGCGTCCAAGTCCTACATGTTGAGGCTGACTAGCTCTCCTGCAGATCGAGGCATTGACGAGAGGCGCGACGCGAACCCCCAGCACATGAGGGTCTACGCGGCGGCGGCTGCGCGTGGCTTCAGGGACCACTTTGCCCGGTACGGCAACGACCAATTGAACCTGTGGATGCTGGTGACGCACCCTGATTACAGGCGCCGCGGGGCTGCGACAATGCTGTGCAACTGGGGGCAGAAGGAGTCGCTCAAGACGGGGCGGGTGTTGACCGTTATGGCGAGTCCCATGGGTAAAGTGCTGTACAAAGGGCTGGGGTACGGGCTTGTGGGTTCGGTGACGGCGCAGGTTGAGGGGGAGGAGGAAAAGGTGGACATTGACATTTTGGAAAAGAGGAACCAGTGATTGGGAGTCAAAAAGGCAACAAAAACGCGGGGAAAGGCGTCAGTGAGTTATCGATCAATTGCTTGGACCTGTTCTATAATACCCATTGTGCTAACCGTTGCTGCTGTGTTCGCATCCGTTGAGCCGTTCCTAAACGCCGATGGACGATAATAAAATAACAAAACTCCCATAGGCCGTAGCCTGACTGCGCAATTGAGGGTTGTGGTGATGGGTTGGGTGAGGTGGTGGTGGTGGTGATGATCCTCCAGGCTCAGCCATTGTCGCTGCTTGAAATGGCCTCTCTTCGTAGCTTCCCATTCAACATCCATTCTTCCATCGGGACGTGAAACTTGCGCTTCTCCCCCAAATATCTCTCGAGCATGCTGGACTCTTCCCGCTCAGCCTCGGCCTGGACGTGCTGATAGAGGTCGCTCTCTGGTTCGTAGTGGTCGGTCGCATCACCCGTGCGGCACCTCTTTAAAGAACGGCCCGACTCGGACGAGCAGCAAGACTGGCTGACGAGCCTTTTTTTCGAAGTGCACTCCCAAGACCATGCTCCAACTCCGGCGAGGTCGGGATGGGACTTTTGCCCGGCGCGGGATTGAGGCGGGAGGTTGCCGTCGCCTTGTGTAACTCTGATTGTCTTTTCTTTGTTGGTGGGATTCATTTTGCATGTATAATAGATGGCTACCGAACAAAGAAACCGCCTCTCCCCTTTCCTTTCTATACTCGTCACCTCAACGTCCTGACCTCAGTCCTATCTCTCCCCCATGGCCCAGAACGGCAATCGGCCACAATATGCGACCCAGCAGACTATCAAGCGCCCGGGGAAGCGTGAACGAGGTGCTTGGGCCACGAGCTAAGCCATCCCCCGTCCCTTAAGAACCACAGTTTCCTTCCACGCTGCTTCTAGAAAACAGGGCACGATGCTGACATGCGTCACTTGTTCCACGTCAGTTGCACCTCGGCGCACGGCTTGCCAAAGTCCTGCCACTGCAACGCGCTCCACTTGTCCGGGTTCTCGGCCGCCTCGACAAAGTGCTTCATGGCCAGCACAGCCTGCGTCGCCCAGCGCTCGGGGCTCACGCGGCCCACGCCGGTGGCCAGGGGCGTCATGAGCACGCTGCGGATCTCTTCCCGTTCAGCAATCTTGCCCTCGCGGACGTCGACGTTGTGGTTGGAGATGGCGCAGAGCAGCGACCAGATGGCTTCATAGACCACCTCGCGGTCCCAGCGCGCATCCGCCGGCATGCGCATCGTCGGGCACAGGGCCACGCGCCGGGTGCCCCAGACGTTGCGCGAGCGGGCGTGGAATGAGTCTGGGATCTGGACCAGGGTGCATGTGCCCGGGGGAGCAAAGCCTCGCCACTGCTGGTAGAGACGCTTCTGCGCGACGCCTGTCAGGGCCAGGTAGTCGTCGCGGGGGGAGAATGCGCGCGAAATGGCGTCGTCAAAGGCGCCATCCAGACGGCCGTATGAGTTGGCGGGGGATACAATCGTGTCGAACTGGACACTTGATGGGAGCTGCGACAGCGCGCAGTCATGGATCTTGATGGGGACTGATGACGGGAGTTTGCGCGCATGACGCGCTGCTTCAAAGGCGTCGATGAAGCGCTCTTCCATGCAGAGCAGGTGGATCTGGGGAATGGAATTGGCCATGGTGAGTGATGCAGTGGTCTTTGCAATGTTGTTTTGCCTTGGCAAGCTGTTTCTTTATGTCTCTGTTCAAGATGCAAAGCCTCAGACTGCATAGCCCGCTCACCATCGTATCTGGCTGCCTGGCTGCTGTTGCAGCGTGAGACAGACATGCGCTGTCGATCTTGTGCTGAGCCTCTTTTGCGGGGTTCAGCAGCAGCATGACGGTATTCCCGTTTCTCACCCAGAATATGGCCTCATCAGGACACTTTATACGGTCTTGTAACATTTATCATATTTCTTCGTTTCCATAAATAAAGATCACAATAGGCTCGCCGCACCAATCAATGAAACGAAGCTCCATCCCGATTCAACGCCCACTCCACCAGCGCCTCGGGCTTCTCCTCAACCTCGCTTCTAGCCGCCTTCATCCACCTCCAGTGCGCCTCGCTATCGTCAAATTCGCGTCCCCACTGCTCAAACCACTCGTCCATATTTCTGTCAGCCCATTTCGTATCACCACTCTGCTTCATCCGCTCCCACATATCCTTCCACTCGCCGCGCCGGTGCCTCAGTAGCGCCACATCGTCATAGTTGACCACGTAATAGATGTCCTTCTGCAGACAAGGGGTGGTTTTTATAAGATTCTTCAGCTCCGGCTTGTATGCCTTGGGTAGGTTATCCAAGAGACTCGATTTCAGGTATCCCCAGCCGCTCTGCAGTTGCCACGAGAGCATCATGAGCTGGCTGTCGATGAGGTTCATGGCCCAGCTGCTAAGCACCTGTCCCAACTCATCCCGCCCATTTGCCTCGGCGAAGCATTTATTGCAGCGACTTTCGTCAAGCAGAGACTGGGTGATCACGTTGTCATCCCAGGTTTCGGATGGCTCCTCTGCGTTCGGATACACGACGGGTTTCCAGTGCTGGTATGACGCGGGAAAACGAAACTCTCGAACCTCTTGCCAGCGAGCACATCCAGGGCAACGAGCCATCCACATGGTCCAAAGCAGGTCTCGAGCGTTGTCCCGGTAGATGCGGAAGAGTGGTGCGTTAAATAGCGGCCTCTTGTGATCCATATACTCGGAGAAGCCTGGGAAGAATCGATCCACGTGTGAACCAAACAGAAGCTGTCGACTAGGCACAATGGGCATCTTCTCAGAGCCTCTGTACCTGTTGAGTTTCGGCTTGAATTCACCTCGCAGATAACGGCACTCGATGCACTTCCGCAGCCACCGTTTCCTACCGCCGCGCTCGAGTTCACAAGTCAAGGCGTTATCGTCAAAGACCTTGAGTTTCTCGGCTGATGACATGTTTTCGAATTGGTCATGGCTTAGTCCACTGAAGCCGGGCAATGCTTGCACTCTATCGAACTGGTAGGTCGCTCCCTGGGGATTTCGAAGTCGAGCTATCCTACCTCGACCGGGGGTGACCGAGATGAGATAGCGCTTCCGCTGGATGCGCTCATCCCACAGAGCATCTGAGGCTTCTCGCAACCGTCTCGGATCTTTAGAGCACTTTCGCGGTGTGTACCCCATTGGTTCCCATGTAGTCAGAAAACCAGCAGCTGGAGAGCCAGGAATAGGCTTCCTGTATGGAAGTTTGAGGATGGAGTGGTTGTCAAAGTGTTTGTGAGAAAGCAGGCGAAGACACTCGGTGCAAGCCCAGCGTATGTCGCTCCATTCCTTATCCGACCAATCCGGGTTCAAGTAGTTGTCCCGGGATCGAAAGAAGGGTGATGGTCCTCCATGCTCTTCGACCTGCTCGAGAGCGATGAGACGCTCGGCAAAGTGCTTCTTTTTTGGGCTGACGAGGCGGCGGAAGTGGGTGTTGGTCTGGCTGATGGATATGAGACTAATCGGCTCCAGGAGACGGATGATGGAGCATTGGAGCTCTGTCGGTAACTCCTGGAATGCCATGTTGCTCGTGAGATATGTAACGAGTCTGTTGAAGTCAGAAGCTGTGCTGACGGCGTTGTTATATCCGTCTTGGGATGTTTGAGAGGCTGTGCAATGTGGCGTAGTGTGTCGGCGCGTGAGTCAACGGTGAGGATGGGGCTGAGCTCAAATCGGTTACTCGATTCTGATGCGATCGGCGATACCCTAGACCCCGTCGCGATTTTCTCAATTCACTATTTTAATGTCGATGAACGTATATAGATAGCAACTAAACTCTACTAGGCGTTGAAGCAAGTGAGATTAAACAAGTTGATTAGGTTTCAAGTGCGTTAAGCGTGAAGTGGCTGTTGTTGTGGTTTGAATCTCATTTTGAATTGCTGAACACGCTAGTGAAGCTGTATGGAACCAGAGGTATCAAAGAGAAAGAAGAGATCAAGCAGTTAGACCGCTTTGAGGAGGCAGGTAATGCGATGTGACGGTCTTGATTCTTGCCTTACTCACTCCGTATATAATCCCCTTTATATACTCTGTGTCACCCTTAGGGGCTTCGTCCGAGCTGATTCAGCTCAGCCTTGTAGATGCATTCCTCATGATCTCCTTTTCATTCCAAGACCCCCCTTGCATTCCATCTTGTTTGATAATCTTGGTCGGCCTTCGCCGGCGCCCGTGGTTAGTCTGCCGGCCGGCCCGACCTCTCTTCCGGAGGGTCATGACACCTTTAGTCGCTAAACATGTTTACATGAAGCCATCACCAAATCTAAAATACTGAAATGAGTACAAGTAGCAGCTCAAAGGTAAAATAAGAAAATCTTTTCATAGAATGGTAAATACTTTGAAAAAGTGTTCTCTACCTGGCCCGTTTTGTTTGTAGCGCGGAAATCTATAGGATTAGGCGTAAAGGTCGACCTGTGTTGGCATAGGTGCGGAGATATCCGACGCCACTGACTCTGCTATTCTACCTCTACTATGGTAAGTAACATGCCATAGCCCACACTTGAACTTTGTGCGATTCGAGCAGGTTTCCCAAACCGAGCATTTAATCAACTCCAGTCGTGATCGACAAAGGGGTGGCATACGGTGCAGGGATAGCACCCAAACAGTCCTATGGTTGGTGGGGAAATTCGCATGTCCGGAGTGTCCAGCTCCATAGCTGTTCCTGGTTTCACCTACAAATTGCAGTGAGTTGAGTCCCGCTGGTGAATTTGTTCAAATAATGTCGCCTGAGCTCCTCGGCAGTCGGCGGTCGTTTTCTTTCTGTCCTAGTTGTGCTTTCTTGGTCGTTCTGACAATGAAAAAGGTCTTGGCTATTGCAGCTTTTGCTGCGTGTAAATTTGCTGCTGCTGCTGTTTCCTCAGCTGCTCAGGGCAATTTCACGCGAGTTAACCTTCACCCAGTTCAAGTCAGACAAGGAAACAATCCCGACAAGGATACAATCTGGGTCATCGAGGAGGCAACCACCGCCAAGACTACTGTCAACAATATCGACTTCACCCTGTCAGCCCCTAAGGACGTTACTCTAAACGGCGACTGGAACAAATCAATTTATGCCAAATTTCTCGCCACTTTGGGAGAAAGACTTGTTGGCACGGCCATCTCAACTAACGAGGATACGGGCGGAGCAATCACGCTGACCATTGACGGCCTTGCTGCTGGTAACCATTCGCTTTTAACATGGCATAATTCTTGGAAGGCTGCCGATTCGAATTTGGCTGCCGTGTCAGTTAGTGTGAACGGTAAGAAGGTCGCTTCGGTAAGTCTAAGCCGTCCATGTGCCGGGAAAACATGATTGACGCATTTTAGAATGTGAAGCAATCTGGCCGAGTCAACAACATCTGGGACGCAGCCACATCTTATGTAGAATTTTCTATATCTGCAGGAGGAGCTGTAGAAGTGGTGTTTACACCCAGCGGGGGTGATGGCCATGCTTATCTCAACGGCTTCGAGCTGGACGGCCCGAGCATGGGCCAACAAGCCGCCTTTCCTTACCCCGAGAACCATGACGAGCACGTTGAACTTGGCGAAAGCGGCTCCATCCAAGCCTCGTGGCGAGCACCTGCTGGAGTATCTGGCGCCAAGTATAATGTTTATCTGGGTACTTCAGTCGCCGGGCTTAAGAGTGTCGGGAAAGACTTGGCCAAGACTTCGGTTTCTCTGACTGGTAAGGCCTACGGCAGCAGTGCGATCTAAATGCTAACGGCTCGCGTAGGAATAAACACCGTGGACGTTTTCTACTGGCGAGTTGACGTGGTTTCCGCTGGTGAGACTTATACTGGTCGCGTATGGACGTTCCGTGTTGCTCAGCTGGCCTTCCCGGGTGCTGAAGGCTGGGGGTAAGTGAGATAAATCAGCGCACTTGAGTATTACTGACTCGGTTTAGTCGCTTTGCGCGTGGAGGACGAGGTGGCAAGGTGGTGAAGGTCACCACTCTTGAGGATAGCGAGGAACCCGGAACTTTGCGTCATGCATTGACTGTCGAGACGGGGCCGCGTATCGTTGTCTTTGACGTCGGCGGAATTATCACCACCAAGTCTCGGATATCAGTCAACAGCCAGTATGTGACACTGGCTGGCCAGACCGCTCCAGGAAAGGGTATCGTTATCCAGGGCAATCCCCTTGGTCTTACGGGAGCCTCCGACATCATCTTTAGACACATCCGAGTTCGGCCTGGAACAGTGTCCGGCAACACTGTCGACGGAATGGGAATGCAAGGCTCAAACCATGCCATCTTTGACCGATGCTCAATGGTATGATCACTAGTGCTTAGAAGTGACCAAGGCTGACCTTTCAGGGCTGGACCATCGATGAGTCCTTTTCATCGCGGTCGGCTTACAACATTTCCTTTCAGCGAAACATGATATCGGAGCCTCTCAATGTCGCAGGGCATAAGAACTATCCTGAAGGGACTGCTCATGGGTATGCTGCCACCATTGGTGGTGACGTCGGCTCATTTCACCACAATCTCATCGCCCACGCCGAAGGCCGCTCCTGGTCCATGGGCGGTGGAGTCGACAATAATGCCAACTTTGCCGGCAAACTGGACATTCGTAACAACGTTGTCTACAACTTTGGTAAGTTTCTTATCAGCTTCTGCTCCTTTTTGATAACTAACCATCGGATGATAGGATCTCGCGTGACTGATGGAGGAGCTCACCAGGTCAACTTTGTGGGCAATTACTACAAGCCCGGCCCCGCAAGCAAGCTCACCTACGACTTGAGAGCACAGGTACGTCAGACGCTATTGTCGACTACGTAATAAACTGACTTGGCCCGTGACCAGTACGAGGACGGTCTCCCTGGAACCCAGACTTACCACTGCTCTGGCAACTCCATGGTCGGCCATTTTGACCAGGACTCGGTACAATACCCCCCTGGTGACGGGACATCTATCAACAAGAACATCGCCTGTTGGGCTGATGTATCCATCGACCCCGCCCCAGAGTACCAGAAATTTTACAAGAATGAGTATGTCCTCGCTAATAAACATCCCTTCTAGTACTAATTCGCGCAGATTCTTCAAGTCATTTGTCACTACTGAATCTTCGACCGAGGCTTACAAACGCGTCCTTTCCGACTCAGGAGCTAGCCAACCCGTCCTGGACGACCACGATAAGCGCATCATCCAAGAGACACTCGAGGGCTCCTACAACTACACTGGCTCAGTTAGCGGCAAGAAGGGACTCATTGATAACCCCAAGGACGCCGGTGGTCTTGAGGACTACCCCGAGGTTCGCCGCGAGAGCAGTTGGGACGCTGATGGCGATGGCATCGCTGTCTGGTGGGATGGCTCCACTGGTGGTGATGGATATACCGTCATCGAGGGTTATCTCAACTTTATGGCCGACCCACACGCGTTTGTTGAGCCCTCAAAATCTGTCACCATTGACCTTGGGTCCTTGGCCGCCGGGTTTGTACAGCCAACCTTTAAAATCACGGGCGCCAAGTTGGGTGAGGTGACTGTAGACGGCTCCAAGGCCACGTACAAGGCTGGGAAGGCCGGTGTCGAGCGTTTGGAAGTTGCCATCAGCGACAAAGAGAGCAGTGAGTGGACTCGACCATTTGGCATTGCAGTGTTTGCAGGAGCCAAGTCCAGCAGTTGATAGGGCTTTCTTCGTGAACTGTGGACATGTATATAAGTGCGGGCAACTTCTAACAAGTAGCAACACGCCCATCGAGGCGATCTCAACCTTGATCACCCGTATCCCTCTATGATTGTTGTTTTGACTCCCGCGGGCATCTTCAAGGTGGCGCCACGCCTGGAATTGCACTCTTAAAGTGAGTTGGACGTAATCTAACTTGATTAGAGTCACTGCAATCCTAATAATAGCTTCCACGGCCCGTGTCTCTGTCAATTGATTCTCCTTTAGTCGTATCTCGCCTACAGAAAGAACTTTGGTTCAATAGCATCTTGCATTGCTTGATTCGTTGCTGGTAAATAATCGGGATGCTCAGCAGTTTTCGAGCCTATACGCGTTGCCTAATGGAGACTTTATATTAGCCCGGTCTCAAATTACCCTTACTATCACATATGCAACGCCTCGTAATGATAACCTCAGCCGGCTACGGCACCTCGGACTTTTTCTTGGCTGTCAAAGTCAGGCACATGAGACCCTGAATGCGAAAAACCCACGCCGGGAGTAAAGGTAAGCGCTAGGGGACTTGGCAGAAGGGCTGGGCATGATCCTAGCGGCTAAAGTCGACGTTGTCTAAGTGTTGACAGACAACTCTTCTCAACACCGGATTTTAGAGTTTCAGTAGCAAGAATATCTTCAAGTACACCAAAATACTTCGAAACACTTGTATCAACAAATTATCAACATTCATGGAGGCTCAGACTATTATTTCGACGATAAAACTCCACGAAATACAAAATCCACAGTAAGGACCAGGGGCTGTATGACATCCTAAAATTAGAGGGTCCATTGAGCGTCAGCCCAGGTTACAGCCGTGTTCTGCTGCGCCGCTGGGATCTGGAGCATTGGAACTGTGGTTTGAAGGTGCGGCGGAGGATATTGAGTATAAAGAGGACGGCATAGCTGGCTATGAAAGATGAAAGATATCTCACTACTTGAACTCAACAATCAAACTATAACAGTCTATAATCTATTCTCAACATCTTCTACTTCTTCAGCAACACCTTCAACCTAAAGCGCCTTATATTTACCGTTCCCATACTCAAACCGCGAAAATGGTTTCTTCAAACCTCGGTCTCACTTTCGCTGCTGCCCTGATCGGTCTCGTGCCTATGATCACCGGTGCCGCAGTACCTATTCAGGAGTCCTCCCTCTTCGGCCGTGCGACCAGCGACACAAGCACCTGGGAGAAGTATCATGCACAGAATGGAGTGTTTTCACGCACCGGCAACTGTCTTTCTTATATCGACCCTTCACCCCGGGATGGGACATGGCCATGCGGCATATACTGCGGCAATGAAGCTACAAGAATTTGCATTGGCCCACCCAAGCCAGAAGATGCCCCTTGGACTATCAACACGAACCCGGACGGCGAGCGTTATGTAGTCGGCAAGTGTGAATGCGATACTACTGCAGCGGATGCGATCGCCACAGGCACTGTCGACTTTGTTGCCAAGGGCCTTGACGAAGGGTTCAGACAGCTCGGAAGCATCACTTGCGAAGTGATGCTTAATGTCCTCAAGGAGGCTGTTCTTGCTGGTACCTACTTGATCCCCGGCGCAGGACCAGCGGCTGTTGCGGCTAGAACGGTCGCCAAGGGTGTCAAGTTGGCTGCAAAGTCTAAGGGTGGCAAGGACTTGTGGGAAGAGGCTGTCCAGGAATCCTGCAAGGTTCGTCACGGCCCTGGAATGACTGAGATTGATGAGGGATACAAGATCTTTGAGAACGCCCCCGATGAGTTTTAGGAGTGCCCTTCGTCTTTTTTCTTTTGGCAAACTAGTGATACTTTTCATGGGCTGGATTATGGATGATGGTTTGGGGATGAGCATGGAGCGTTAGTAGCATTTAGATCTGAAGTTTTGTAATACATAGATTATCGAAGTTGTTGTGGTATTGATCTGGTGTGAAATGTTATTCTAAAGTCGCGTTTTGCTGATGTATTTCTCGATTATATCACTACAAAGTCGTCAGAGCCATTGTTGCCTTGTCGGATTTCTCATGACTATCTAATCTCTGTATGTACTTGGGAATGACCGGCAAGCTCCAATGATCAAGGAGATTGGCGGTACCGTTTTAACTCTTGACTCGATTCTCCGCGACAGTTCAGCTTGCACATGTCCCAACTCCAATCTTCAGTAAGTCTCCCCTCGTTTACAAATACTTGACAGAACCAATTGATGTTATCGCAATACCTGATGAGTCCATCTGCAAGATGGATGTGCGGACATATGGAAAATCTAACTTCGCGTATCTGCTCAACCTCGTCTTCTGTGAAATTTTCCGCCCAGGGCCCCAACGGCTTCGTACGACGCTCAAACTCTACCTCGAGAAAGTCAACATCCGGGAGGCCCCAAAACTCTTGTGGGTGCTTGATGATTATAATTCCGCGGTAGTGGTAGTCATTGAAGAGGGGGTGCAGGAGAAAGTCGGCGTCTCTTGCTTCGTGGCGAGCCATGATCTCTGCTTTTTGGTGGCTAATGCATCGCTCCACGCGTATCTTGTCGAATGTCCCTTCTGTCAGCGGAAGACCGTGGACTTCGATGCGATTGGGGTGCTCCCAAACATCACGGTCGGGCCATGTCGTTGTGTGAATTCTTTCTGCTACCGTGCGGAGATATTCTGGATCGCCGGCAGCGGGTGAAGTGTCGTAGATCTGGATGCACCACTTGGGACGAGATGTGCCGTCTGGGGGCGTATTCAACTCGTGCTGGTATTCCGTCTTCTCCCAGGCCGCGTAGCAGGGCATTCCATTGTGTGAGGGGGCCTTTTCAACGATGGTTCTGGTGTATATCCTTCTGGGCGGGGCACCGCCGGTGGACAGTCTTCTGGCTGGGGCGGACATCTGGGTGGACGTGGAGAGTAACAAGGCAGAAGTTTTGAGAATGGAGGCTGGCGTTGCCTAGTTTCGGGGATTGTCCATGATAATGCGGTGTTTGTCGCTTGCGCACGAAAACCCCTCGACGGATTCGCTTAGGTAGATATCCGAGGCGTAATGCTAAGGTGAGAGGCCAGTCTAAGGCAATCAACCTTAAAACTGACCATATCACCGAATCGGCATGAATTCTTGAGAATTAAAAAACCCCTTGTTTAAGGCGACAAAGGCTGATCTAGAACATTTTTGTCCAACACTTTGAATGAGCTTTGATCATCCTACTTCACCTACTCACGTGAGTGTCGTCTACCTGGAATAGGACTGTAGGACTTTTAGCCTTGTCAGCGCGACGTGTGTCGATCAACATCTGGTCTTGTAGAAAGCCAAAAAGACCATGAATTGGCCGCAATTTCTCCTTGATTACGGCCCTGCATTGAAGGGCCCATATTTGATCATCACGTTTCGGGGCTGAGCAACACAGCCCACCGCTAATGCTGACGCAAGAACCCTGCTGAAAACATTCCACCTTCCTCCTTCATGAATCTATGTTTCTCCATCATGGCAATAAACAATTCAGAATTTCTACCCTTCTCAAGTCTCGCGCCGGAACTTCGAAACCAAATATGGCGGGAAGCCGTGCCTGGTCTAATAGGGCTCGGCCTGTGCCCTTACAGAAACGGGCTTTGGCACATGAGATTTCTGGAACCTTCTGATCCGGAATATCTTCCAGGCCATGATAATATCGATTTGGATTTCCGACATGACCTTTTGTCGGTTCAGATCGAAGTACCACTATACTTTGTGAACCACGAGGCCCGTGAAGTCGCCTTAGCTTGGATTCGCGAGCAGAATATCGAGATTCGGTTGCGAAATCGCAGACCAATCTTCTTACGCAAGTTCGACCTATCTCGCGACGTGCTATTTGTTGCACTTGACAAGATGGTAGATATTGAGCTTGATCCCGTCAATCGAATGGAAGAACCGGACCTGGAAGGGCGCATTGTCACTTCACACCACCACATCAAGCGCTTCGCCATACCCGAGGCGGCCTTCCGGAGCGAAGGCTCGCTTCGCCACTTGATGGACTGGTACGGTATTTTGAAGGTGTTGTTCGTGCTGGTCGGGGCACAACCTGACTTTGAAGGACAGTGGGAAGTTGACACTACACGAGGAAAGTCGTTCATCTGGGATCATGAGCGTGGAAGTTTTGAATGGGGGCCTGGCGAGTGCCTGGGCGACGAAGATCTATACAAGCGGATAGAGGAGGATCAAAAGGGATTGGATGAAGAAATTAGGAGAGCCCCGAGGCACAATTTTGAGATCCGGCCTATTTATGCTGTTAGGAGATGAGAATAGCTGTATTTACTCGAGACTACGGTTATCTCTTCATATTATTTCGGGTAGATGAACTCAGAGCTCGAACTACCCTTCCTACCTATGTACTGGGAGGAGAGCTCTTGGTCTACTTGGCTTAGGATACCAACTAGAAAAGGTACTTTGCAGTCCAGTCGCGTTTATTGTACATATTAACATATTGTGACGCGAAAAGAACGCGTTACGCAAGAGAAATCTGCCAGAGGTACTCCCATGAGGGGACCCGCGTGCATTATCAATATCACCAAAGCTTCAACTCCCCCAACCAACCTTATCCAAAGTGACCACGTCTCTTGAGCCAACACACAAGGTAGGGCACACTGCCAGGAAACTAACACAAAACCCATAACCCCGCTGTCGTCTCTCTATCCCTCTTGCTCTTACCAACCCAAAAGCAGCGCCCAGCTCGAAAGATGATGCTACAGAAGTTCCTCGCCGCAGTTTGCCTGTGCACAGCCAGTGCCCAGGCTGACGATTTCCTTATTCCAAATCTCCCATGGACGCCGTCATCCCCCTCGGACTCTCCCTTTACCGCAGTTGGAACCAGGGTCGTCTGTGCGACATTGTCGGGAACTTCGAGTCGCAACGTCTCTACAACTACTAGCACTTTCACCAGGACTTCCACGACATCCATCATTGCAACTGTCGCTCCTTCGACGACTGTAACGCCTGCTACCGTGACAGTTACTAACACTAGAACGGCGTACACTACCACCACCACCACTGCGGACACCAAGACTTACACAAGGACGACCTATTCGACATCGACAAGCACCCGTACATACTCGGAAACTACCGTATCTACCTCGACTGAGACTACGACCAGGACCCGCACCAGAACCGAGACTACAACATCTACTGTCGCACCGTCGGCTGGATTTACAGCCGTCGCGAATGAGAGCTCTTACCTTGATGGAATGGGATTGGTTAGGCGCAATTTCGGTCCAGGACCGGTCCGTCTGCGCATCCAGCCAAGGGTGCCAAAATCCAAGGCGCCCAAGTCCAAGACGAATGGAGTGGGAGGGAGAGAAACCCTAATCAAGACTCCTAATGCAAGGCAGAGAACTTCCAAGCCCGATCCGACACAGTATCCTAGGAAGGTCTATTGTGTAACGGTAAGAAGAATCACCTGTCTCTTGAGCTTGACTAATCATATCAAGGGCCTTACGGAGTTTATAACGACGACTGTCAGCACGACAACCGGCTCGACCTCTACCATCACCGGCTGCACCCCGATCACAACCACAATCAGCACGTCGACCTCGACCATCACTTGGACAGATGCTCCAGAGTCCACAACGTCTACTGAAACAATCACAAAGACGTGGTACGACTATACCACAACCACATCTACCAAGACCAAGACATGGACCTCGACTACCACCACGACAACAAATACCACAGCTACCGCTACCGTCTACCCAGCCTGCGGCCCTGACAACCTGGTAGGCTTAACTCCCGCCGGCGACAGCATCAACGCCATCTCGTACCTAAACGGGGCTAGTGTTCTGGGCGCATACACTCCGTATGATTGCTGCGTTTCCTGTCTTCTCGACACAGCCTGCGGAGCTAGTGCTTGGGAGGACACCAAGAGCTGCATTCACTATGCATACGGGGGAGGATCAGAGGTCTGTGATCCCAAGGAGGTTATAGGAACCTTTTCTCATGTCAAGGGGGATGGACCAGGTGGTTTTGTGGTCTCCAACTCCAACTGCGGTATGATAGTTCCGGAGGAGGAGTGGGATTAAGGCTTGACCAGTTGGTACAGCTGGTTCTCAAGCCCTAGTTGTCAACTGTAAAGCAGGGTTATCGAGCTAGACTGCATCACATTTGTGACTCTCATTCTTGTACTCCAATGATTAGTCTTATGCCGACCGGTGATATTAGTCAATGACCAATCCTCCCTCAGATTACATGATGATATCTCGACTTTTGTGTGAGCCGACAATTATCTCTGAACCTTATTGGAGTCGGGTTGACGTTGTGATTGTGAGGATGAGTCACGTGGTTTGTGTCCAGGTTGGCGATTTTGTCTTTGCGGTCATTCCCACTTAAACCAACACGACGTTTCTTCAGACCAGCTGAGCCCTTCAACTGCAGGCCTGTCACAGCTCAAGCCAACTCTGCCACAATCTGAAATTTCATTGATTGTTTTCTTGATGGGTGACTTGCAGGACAGTCCCGATGTCACGGTCTTGCAGATCAGTGCTGGGGATGACGATGGCGCCGATATTACATTTGAGTACAACAGCGTACGGATCAACGTATCGATATTTGCAAGCTCCTCCGACGAGGATAACACTTTAGAGCCAATGGATTGCATCGAAGATCGACTGATCCGCCTTTTGGGTCAAACTGTCTCTGTCGATTATGAGGATTACGACGATCTGGTAGATGAGGTTTTAGACGTCATCCTTGACATTGGCAAGACTCCATTCTCTCAGGTCGTGCCATTGTCGCATGATTCTAGTCCGACTAAGCAGACCTTACACTCCTGCCTTTTCTCTGGCACGCTCTATTTTCGCCTCCAGACTATTAACAGCAAGGCCATCATCTTCCCCATCGCTTCAGACGACGCGTCCTCACTTCCAGATGATGATGGGCCAGACCCTCAATTTGAGGGTCATTTCCAAGCTGACGCCACAATGCCTCGCTACTCATCCAAAGATATCATTCTTCAAGATGTTTTTGTTAGTGGGAGCGGCATTGTCAGCAAAGTTTTAGTTGGCTCCCAAACTATGCTCTGCAAGGCTCGGAGGGCAGGACTTCAGGACCCAAGCCTTGAACAAGAGCTCGTCAGCCTACAAAGAATCCGCCAGGCAGATCCTCACGGACATATTCGCGTTCCGAGACTCCAGGGATATGTGACGCACGCCAAGTCAGGAGCGATTGTGGGGCTGCTACGCAATTGGATTCCATGCGGCTCCCACGGTGACCTTTTGCGCGATATCGATGTGTCTGAGGTGCCAACAAAGTTGAGGCGGAAATGGGCAGACCATATTCGCGAGACTGTAGACAAGCTACATAAGATTGGAGTCATTTGGGGGTGGAAAGGCATCCGATGTTATCATTGACGGGAATGATGACATCTGGCTCATTGATTTTGCTGCAGGGTGGTCAGAAGGGTGGGTGGATAAGGAACTTGCTGGCAGCAAAGAGGGCGACGATCAGGCCGTCAGGAAGATCACAGACTTCCTCGGTCTAAATGTGAATAGCCTATCCCTATAGACTCGGGTAGAAGGAAAAGGGAGATCTTTTCCTCTCTCTATTGTTTCCACATGACACTTCAACGAGGCCGGCCCATGGTTGTTGGTTAGAACTTGGTCCTGTTGACAAATCGGCCATTGCCAAACTAGGCAAAACCCCACCAGCCTCTTCCGTCGGGCGGAATTCTTAACCGATCTTGCAGTGGGTGATGAACGAATTTCAGCCCTGAGATCTGCCTACAGCGTGATTATTGGCGGGCTAATTCGTGAAACCGCCACAGTGGTCCCCAACTCTTGGCGGATCGACCGAAGCTGAAGACCAACGCACAGCTTAAGACCAATAAGCTTAACAGGGAGTTGGACCCCTGTCCAAAGCTGAAAGATTGACGCAGGCCAGTGCGGTGGCTAATTTGTCTAGCTGCTGCCTTGACCCAAGCATAAAGCAGTCGAGATGCCCAATTTGAGCTATTTGTCCTTGACTTGACATTCAAACGTCAATATGCGATGCAACCTGCCGCTCCTCGTGGTGTCTCTGCTTCTTTCACAGCTGGTGACGGCGAGGAGGGGAGGCGGTGGTGATTCGGGAAGCAGTGGAGGAGGAGGAGACTCTGGAGGCGGATCCAGCGGTGGCGGCGGATCTGGAGGAACAGGTGGCATGCCAGCGGACCAAGCGTCCCTCCCCGACGGACTCAATCACGATTTGAGCTGCCCTCTCGGAACATGCGGTTGCCAACAACTCAACGAACGAATGATGCTCTACGGACTCCCGGGCATATACTACAATGGCACTATCACGGTACGACACGAGATCAAAAAGAGCACCGCATGGAGCGACAAAGGCGCCAACGCCTGCGGAAACAACGACGACGAGGTGAAAACCTACAAATACCCTGCTCTCTTCCTGGCAGCGCCAAGGGGCAACGCCTCCGATACAAACCCTTTCCACTGGGTCCTGTATGGATTCCAGCCAGAAGATCAGACCATTGTGCAGCCTGGTCCGCAGGTTCCATATATCGACGTCTTCCAACGATGGATACAAATCCGGTCGAGCGACTTTGTTCTCTCGGGCACCTCGTACGGTGGCGCCTGGACGTTCCGTGGCCAGGATGCGCTGTATCGAAACTCGGACGCCACCGACATGCACCAGCAGACGCGCGTCTACTGGGAGACCAACATTACCGACTGGAAAGACGATCAATTCTCGGCCCGTGCCGTGTACACTCAGCTCCCGCCTCCACCAGACCTGATGATCGTTCAAGACGGAGATGAGAACCGGAACAGCCAGTACGTCACGCTCAGCGATGTCTGCGCATGGAACCAAACCAACCACCTCGAAAACCTCTACCCACTACCGCGCAGCGAGATACCCAACGACAACGACTTCGTCAACACCACCACGCCGACACTCTGGCTCACCAGAGGCGCGACGGCAGAGATGAAAGATATCGGGGCCGAGTCAATGACCTTTTCTCTAAACCATACCCTCCAGTCAGCACGCGTGTACGCCGGCCAGAGAAAAGCCGCTTGTGGAAAAGGAGATGAGGTTTCAGGCGAAGTCTTTGAGAGAAGTCCCTTCCAAGACCTCTACCCATACAGAGAATTCGACGATAACTGGAAGCTGGAGGTGTCGATTGATCTCTCGTTCGAGGGCGACATTGTGAGCGAAAACAGCACCTCAGTCACCGGAAGAGACAACGGAGATGTCGTCTTTAAAGCCGCTTACGAGACCCCCAAACCAAGTGAGGGCTCGACGGGATCATCCTCTTCCGGGTCGTCGCTTACTGAGACATTGGGGGCCGTCATCTGGACCGTGACGCTTTTGACGGTAACGCTGATTGCTTACGTAGCTTGAGGATGGAATCATCCAAGTGCCGGCACTAGAGCTTACCCAGTAAGGCAGCCGGTAATAGGACATAACTAGGGCTAGTCATACAGGTCAGATTATAGTTTCATAAAAGGCCCGTTTTCTGACGTAGCCTTGAACAAGGCGCCGCGTTAAGTATATATACCCGCTTAAGTAACTCCTACGCAGCCCCTGGATTATTAATTAAAACTCGAACGCCTCGGCACGGCGCGTTGAGCTTCTGCATCTCTCGTGTAGCACGTAGGGCTGGTTTTTTCTCCTTCTCTTGTGATATAGCGGCTTCTTTAACCCGAATATTTCTAGTCTAGTCGGGTCGGCCGACTGAACTATCTTTCCGCGTTACCCCTAGGCTGCAGGAATACGAGAAAACAAATCGCGCACAGACTGTTGGCAGCATCAGGTAGGTAAACGAGCCGGCAGTGGTCCATCAACTACTATCTTTTCAGATAGTAGTGTCTTTTTGGGCATATCTTGCAGGTAACTAACTCGTATAGTCCGGTAGACCCGACGATGCGGTCCCAACACTACATCTCTGTCGCCATCCCCATCCCTGGGCACGTGCCCCCTGAATTCATCCTTAGCTTCATCCAGACGTACACACCGTTAATGCAGGCCAACACGGCTCTGCGTGAATTCACCGAGGTGCCTGCTGATGTGAATAACATTATCGACGACCCCTTCTTTGGCACACCCAACAACAGCCTCCGCGCGTTTGAGGTCCACGAGAGCATGCCTATGGCTCCCGGCATAACCAAGGAAACAAGGTGGCCGGTTCATTTCCAATGTATTCCAGATGGGATTCGGTCGCGGGCAAACGCTACTATCAACATTGTTGCTAGGGCGGAGTGGACGGTTCGGCAACGACAAGACTCGGGGTCATCGCCCGGCTCCGATTCGACTGGTAGCACAATGGCAGCAGAATGGGAGCTGTGCGATGAGGTGGTGATCGAGGCTAACAGTCTTTTGATGCCATTTATATCCAAGACTGCCGACCGTTCTCATCGGGATATCACTGAGAAGGTGTTGGAAGCGGCGGCGAAAGCCTACTCGAAATGAGGGCCCAGATATCTACCAGTGCGGTCGGGGTTGATGGAATAATGCATATCATCTTTCTTGTATAGCGAATATAGAGCGGTGTCGTCGTCTTGTCATGTGTGTTGAACAGATAGTCGGCGTTTTCTCGAGAGATAGTTGTTAAGATGTACAACTGTAAGACCGTAATATGAAGGATCGAGTAGAGTCATGCAAATACGTCCGTGCCATGTAGCTGGATGTCGTGTCACTACCTATGCTCGGCAGTGTGCGTGGCTGCGCACATTGCCTCCAGTACTTGTGCAACGTTGTTCTTTCACTTCCTCCAATGTCATAATGTGTGGTGAAGGATTGAAGTAAAGAGTCCAAGAGAAATTATCAGAAACGAAACATATCCATGTCCAGTCTATGGGCTAAAGCTCAACCATTCGAGGGACAGAAAAGTATCAAATTTCCCAACGTAATAAATGCCACCATGACCCCACGTCCTTTGCGTCAGTTTCCAGGCCCAGGGCGTTATACCGCGCGAGACTCAGCTCTTAGACCCCTTGTCCGGATAAGACACGGTCAAAGACATTATACGTGCCCGTGTTCTTTGGGTCGTGAACAGCAAACCAGACCGCGCGCCACCAATTCCCCGAGAATTCATACTCTCGCAACACCTCAAGCCAGCAATGGGCAACATCTTCGGGCGGGTTCGCATACACACCGCAGCCAAACGCTCCCAGCACTAGTAATCGGTGGCCATGCGAAGCCGCCATGCGCAGGACCAGCCTCATCTTGTTCTTGGTGATTGTGCGGTCCTCATCGCGGACGAAAACGTGGACATCACGTTGTAAACCTTGATTGTCGGCTACCTGTTTGAAGGTGTGGATCTTGGGGTAGCAGAGCGCGGCGATTGTCAAGACGCTGACGACGGGGAGGTAGTTTGTCGGAATGTTGGGGGTCATGAGTCGATGACCAGAGTCAATATCGTCGCGCATGCCGAGAACGTAAGGGCTGTAGAGCGCCTCGTGGCCGGAGAATGGGTAGTGTCCAGGGTTCAAGCTCAAGGCGAGAGAACTGCGATAGCAAAGTGCCTCCTCCTGCGCCATCTTCCCGTTCAGCCATCCCCCACCGGGACTATGACGGTTCGCAAAGTTGACGACGGCGACATGGGGGTTGATGAGTCGTAGGTCGGGGCCGTTATATTTTGCCCACTGGGATAGCTCGATGGCCACGTTGAGAGTGTCGCCATTTATGACTCGGATGGCGGCGGGTTGCGGGTACGAGGGACAGATATTCGGGTTCAGGCGGTGGAGAGATTCTAGAGTGAATTTGTGGGAGGTGTATGCAGCGGTTGTTGCGTTGAGCTTTTCGAGATAGCCCGGAAGGACGCGGAGAGTTTCTTTGGCGACCTTTTCAAGCTGCTTCTGCTGGCGTGATCCGGAAGCGTTGGAATCCATGATAGGAAGATTCATCTCGTGGCTCAAACTAAATGAAGTTGAGGATAGAGTGAAAGTTGAGATTAAAACGAGTAAAAAGTTCAGGGCAGTGATTTGTTGCGACAAACGTCAGTCTCGGTTACACCCGTTTGCGCTTCCACAATGACCTGATCAATGGACAGCGCACAAACACTTTCATTCGCATGCAAACAGGAATAACTGTTTGAAGAGTGCGTTTGACGTTGTGCCACTCCAACTTGTGAATCATGAGGCTGAAAATTGAAGCTCATCTACGCGCACGCAGTCAAACATTTCTCGCTACCCTTTGCTTCTCAGGATTCTAGCGCAAACACTTTCTTCCCCTTGTATACTATATGAGAGTTATGAGATGGCCTAAATCCGGGTTATACTCATCACACGGGAACTCCGCTTTTCCTACAGGTGATTTGATAGCTTCGTACGTATCGTTGAAACGCCTCGTGTACTCATGAACCTGATCAGCGATGAATGCATGGCCGCATCTCGTAAAGGTTCCCGGTTCCCCTTCTACACCCTGAACGATCAGACCTCTGATTTGAGACATGACATTCCACTCTTCCAGCGTCAAGGGCGTCTGAAGATCGAAAAGCGGGACAAAGTAGAGCCGCTCAGCACCGATGACGTCGGGCGAATCAACCACCACGCTTCGAGCATGTTCCATGCCTTTTCCTTCGAGGCGATAGTTTTGTGCTCCGCCTTCTATCGTGACCGGGTTCAAGCTGCAGCGCATTCGTAGGTGGCCAACCACCTTTTCACCTCGAAGCTGGTCAGCCTTGCGTCGAAGGTCCACCTCGGTGATGGAAGCGAGCGTAGTGATGTCGTAACCTTCATAAGGATCGGCTTGCTGCGAGTCGACCGCTCCGTTGATGGATGTCCAAGACCATGACGGTGCGAGATCATTGCGAGGACTTCTGTCAACCTGCAACTCTGTGACATGCCACCCCAACTGGATCTCCATCTTTTCTCGCCACAACCCGGCATGATATTCGACCTTGAGCTCATTACGCAGGTGTTCAGCTACACCAAAGATGGCGATGAGTTTGTCTCCGAGAACAGTCTGACCGCAATCCGAGTATGTGTTGACGATCCTCGCCCATTGGCCCAATCCTTCATCCAGTGTCCTTGGGCGCGTTACAAAGTGGGAGCTTTGTTTGCAGCTGAACTTTCTTCGTGTCCCACCCCACTGGGACCAGACCTTTGTTCCCCGAGGGAGTGATTCGCACGCGGTCAGCTCAGAACAGTCCCAGATGACCTGCTCGGATGCAAAATGGATGATGCGCGGTGAAAGAATACGCTCTTGTGCAACCCAGGACCGCCGATTCAAGGGAGCATTATCGATCTCTTGGCCAAAGTAGTCCTCATCGATGAGATTGAATCGCCCTTTTAAGACCCCATTGTCGATATCGAGCACTTCAGAACCTAGGACTTTCGGATTACGGTTTGTGAACAAACCCCCAAAGCTGTTTGAAGAGCGGGTGGCGGCAATATTGAACAATGCGTGTTTGTACACTTGAAGCATTGTGCGTGCTTCTTTCTGCCAATCTTCATCCGAGTTTTGGATGATGCACAAAGAGTCAATCCAGATGTAGTTAACACCTAGGTTCCTCATTGTTTGGATTGCATCTTGAAATGTTTGCGGGAGCCGAGCGAAAGGAATGTCGTTTTTCAAAGATGCGATATTCCCGGTTGTGAGCTTCAGAATTTGAGCATTGCCCCAGCAGTGACTGAGGCTTATATATGGCTCCGAAATGGCTGCTTCCACGGTCTCGACAAGTCTGAGGCTGGTTTCCCTAACTTCGATGAGCCGGGTAGGGTACCACGGATTCGAGCTGTTAGAATGACACAACTGGTGATGAGTTCGGCACTGATCCAGGCAGCTTCTTATAAACTCGAGGGTTTCAGTTGACCCAGTGTTTGTGCTTGTTACCCTTTGACTCATCTGGCGATATGTGGTCAGTCCATGAGACACCTAGCTGATGAGCGATTTCTTCTCACCTTCAGTCGCTGCCTTATCAAAATGAATGATCTGTTTGCCCAAAGCGCGTCCATCTAACTTTGCACCATTCCACAAACGTACGCTGCCTCTTTTCTCGTCGGTCTGTACAGAGAGGCTGTAGTCAACCAGCAGGTTACTATCGGCTTGCAGACTCAGGCGGCTTTGCTTCTGGCTAGCCACCAGCTGCCGCAGAATACCTCGACAACAATAGCACCGTGTAGCTTTGTCTTCCAAACCGCTGAGGGAGGTATTGTATGGGAAATATGCACTCCACCGATCCAACTGTCTTTCTTTTTGCACAAAAGTCAGGGGCTGCTTGAAGACAGCCTTGCACTCCTCACACAACATGTTTATAGAAGTATGTGAACGCCAGAGAGAGACGAGAGGAGGAAACTGTCAAGGGGTTAAGTCACTATATATCAGCTATAATAAGGAAGATAGAAGATTCTAGCAATATCGGCATAAGGGGTATAAAGATTCCCTACCCTTATTCTA
>JAAGWO010001667.1:0-14884 GCA_013266205.1 Fusarium decemcellulare
GGACACGCTCTCGGGTCAGCTATGGTTAATCATGCGTCAGCGACTGGGTCACCGGCGACAGGCTGGGTTCACGATATTTTCGAAGGGTCGCGCGACGCCCATTTTGTTGCTCGCTGCAGCTCCTGCAGCAGTTGCAGGCCGACTGCAAGCTTGTGGTGGTGCCGCTGCAGCATCTCCGGGTGTCGGACGTTAGGTTTTGGTGGAGGTAGACGAGGCCAGCAGAGGCCAAGTTTGCTGTGGCCAAGACGACCGCTCTCGCCGACGTCGATGTATTGCGCATGAGGGGAAACTTCGGGCTGTTCTTGTCGAGGTCGTGATGCCTGATTCTGACGGCTGACCAACACAGGGCATGGAATTATTACCTATATCGTCAGTAGGTAGGGAGCGTCTGTAACAACGGCCTCTGCCAGGTAGCAGGCAATCTTGGCCATCTCTGCCTGCTAGGTACCTACCACGCCTAGGAGCACCTACCTAACCTGGGCACGGTACCTACTTCGCCTACTTACGCACCATCCAACCAACAGGTACTCGTCCCTCCACTCTTCCCTCCCCCAGACATCCAGAAGCAGGCCATCCTCCCGCCACCATCATCCTCGGGGTACCTGTGCTCTCTTGCTTCTTCTGCCCTCAGCTCAGCCGGCTTTTTGTTCTGTTCTTGACATCCCTCTTTTTGTATCCCAACTGTACGCGCCCTAGCTTGACCGCCGAGCCAGCTCATCTCTCCCTCCTCCCAAGACGACAACTGTAAACGAAGCTTCCATCGTGCCTGGCTCGGCTCTGTCGCTCGCCCAGACCAGTAGTTCAACCCGGCGCTATCACGTCCACGCCACACACTCGCGCCTCGCCTTCCCCAGCGCCATCCCTCGCCCACGACTCGGCAACTTCGAAACCGACTCGGCTTTGCGATTCTTTGCCTTTCCGCCTCGCGCGCTTTCTTGTATCATTCTCTGGTCGTGGAAGCTGCTGCGCATGACCGTTGACCTCAATTGCGTCTGTTCTCGTTGAGCTGCTGCCGCGCAGCTGTTGCGGTCGGCCTCTCGACTTCGTCCTTGCTCAGCTCACCTTAGCCCACGGCCTGCGACCGTTTACCGTTCCTGACGACTACATAACGCCGTCATGGCGGGCTTCTTCAATAAGATCAAAGGCTCCAGCACGGTATGTGGTCGACCTATCCTCTCCCGCCATTCTCTTGGTGTTGGGCTTGCCGCAGCTTTAACCTGCCAATATCATCATGTTTCCACATTGCGCCAAGCCGTTCTCCCATGACTGACAAAATACCTCTCGGCTCCTACTCTAGGCCTCTTCCTCCCCCTCCAACAAAGATGCTGTCGCAAAGAAGAAAGAGGAGCCAGTGCTCGACCTTACTCCTCTAGAGAAGATGCTGCAGAATGCCGGTCCTTTGCGAGATGACGGTACCGATCGATTCTTTGGCCTCGAGAACGTACGTCCCTGTCGCCCTACACCCACCACTCACGCTGTCGCCGTGACCCTCTCCTATGAAGCTACTACTGCCAGACCCTGAGCTAACCACGTTTATAGTTTGGAAATACATGGTATGAAACCTATTTCTCCAACCGAACTGTTCCACTGATCAATATGTAGCTACTGCAACTCAATCGTCCAGGCACTCTTCTACTCCGATACCTTTCGAAACAATGTCGTCAACTATCCACCGCACTCACCCGTCGATACTCCCAATGGCAGCCGACCCAAAGTCCCAATCACCATCAGACCCCCGCCCACCGACCCCGCGGTCAACCAACCCAAGCAAAAGGGGCTCAGTACATCCCAAGTGATCAAGCAACGGCAAGCCATGAACCACCAGCTGCCCGGCCAAGTGGGCGTTCGGCCCGAAGACAAGCCCGATACACCCGAATACAAGAAGAAGCAAGCCATGATTAAAGGCCCTATTTTAGAGCTGGCCCAGGAAAACTCGGCTGCTTACGGCATGGATGAATGCACATTCACTGGTCTCAAGGATATATTTCTAGCTCTGCTCGAAAGCAACACTCACACAGGAGTCCTAAGTCCCCAGCGATTCCTCGAGATCTTCAAGCGCGATAACGAGATGTTTCGGAACTCAATGCATCAGGATGCCCACGAGTTCTATGGCTTGGTGTTAAACGACGTCATAAACACTGTTGAAGCTACGGCTCGAAGAATGCAACTACAGGCCCCTGCCGATGATCTTGATGGTCTAGCCCACTCGGTGGGACACGCTCTCGGGTCAGCTATGGTTAATCATGCGTCAGCGACTGGGTCACCGGCGACAGGCTGGGTTCACGATATTTTCGAAGGTGTTTTGACATCTGAGACTAAGTGCTTGACGTGTGAGACAGCCTCCCAGCGCGATGAGACATTCCTCGATTTGTCTATCGACCTAGAGGAGCATTCTTCCGTTACTTCGTGCCTGCGCAAGTTCTCGGCGGAGGAGATGCTCTGTGAGAGGAACAAGTTTCACTGCGACCACTGTGGTGGCCTTCAAGAGGCTGAAAAGCGAATGAAGGTTAAGCGGTTACCTAAGATTCTAACCCTCCATCTCAAACGATTCAAGTACACCGAAGACTACAGTCGTCTGCAGAAACTCTTCCACCGCGTTGTTTATCCTTATCATCTCCGCATGTTCAACACGACAGAGGATGCTGGGGATCCTGACCGCTTGTACGAGCTGTATGCCGTTGTGGTTCACATCGGCGGCAACGCCTATCATGGCCATTATGTCTCTATCATCAAGGTTCCTGGTCGTGGGTGGGTGCTCTTCGACGATGAGATGGTTGAGCCTGTGGACAAGAACTTTGTGCGCAACTTTTTTGGCGACAAGCCCGGGATGGCCACAGCGTATGTTCTATTCTACCAAGAAACCACCTTCGAGAAGGTGCGAGAAGAGCAAGAAAAGGAGGGGATGGAGGAGGTCAAGCTTGCCAGTGAAGCGGCAAATCTAGCTCAGGAGAACGGCGACAAGGCCGAATCTACACCACTCAAGCGACAAGCGACACAACCAGTTTCTCCCATTCAAGAGCAGGAGGTGATGGCCAAGCTTGCCCATGCAAGCACAGCGCCTGTCGTTACATCCACGGCTCCTTCAACAAATGCGGAACCGGCAGTTCCGCCAGTTCCCATGGTCAATGGCCTGAATCACACGAATACAAGCACAACCCCCGAGGTCAAGACAAAAGAGGACAAGAAGCGGGAGAAGAAGGAACGTGAGGCTGCAGAGAAGGCAGAGAAGCTGGCAGAAAAAGAGAGAGAGAAACAAGCCAAGCTTGACGAGAAGAAACGACGAGATGAGCAAACAAAGATGATACAAGCACGACGAAACGAGCAGGACGAGCTGAACAAGGTTCTCGAGGCCAGCAAGAAGACAGCGGCACAAGAAAACGAGGCAAGGAAAAAGGAGAATGGTACGGCGCCCAGCAATGGGCTGCTCGATCGGACCAAACGCGGCAGCAAGTCCATGTCGAGGAAGAGCTTCTCCCTCTTCCACCACAAGGACAAGACGACAGCCCAGGCTCTACAGAGTCCGTCAAACGGCGACTCGACTGAGAAGCACGAGAAGCTCAAAGACCGGCTTAGCTTTGGTCTGGGACGTAAAAAGAGCACAAATTTGCTTTCACAATCATAACACATTCACAGCGTACATATAGGAACGGACTTGGAGCTGTTTTGTCATTATGGTCTTGGGGTTTTGGACGGATGACAGGATACCCATGCACTTGCACTTGCAACGAAGTTGCCATTACATGAAAGAAGAGCGCGAGGAAGGGCTCAGAACTATTATGGGGAGTGGTCTCTTCTTCCCGTCTCCTGACGGTATTTTTTTCTGACCCAATTATTTCACTTGGGGGTCACATGTGCTGTGTGGCCTTGAGCCAAGACAGAAGAGTGTCTAGTTGTAGGCCTCGACTAAAAGGAAGAAGACGTATGGGGTCCATCATGATGGGTTGCAGCGGACTTTTTTTTCTTCTCATTTCCAGGGGCGTTGACACCTCAAGACGTGGTTAACAATGGCTGTATTATATATAGCAAAAGGCAGGCCGAGAGGCCGTTACATGTTTGGCTAGTTGGCTAAAGAAAGAACAAGAGGCTCAGGCAGAACTTGAGCTGGCAATATTTCAAGAAAGTTTGATATCTCCCTCTTGCATCGTGTGAGACGGTTATAAACAGCAGTCCTCGTTATCCTATTCATATCAAGTAGTACAGCTCCCACACATCATGTCCATCGCTCGCCGTGATTCGTATTAAGAAAACTCCAGTTCCATAAAAAAAACCCCGGTACTCCATTGATGCCTAGAGACGTCTACCGTGTCCTCTGTATTTTGCGCCTTTGTAAATCCCCCCCCTTCGGATTAACCGAGGACCAACTCGTAGAGAATAATGACTGAATTAACGAATATCAAGGGCACTGAGAGACGGCGTTAGTTTCAGGTCGCGTATTGAACGTTCAGAATCCTTGGGCTGGCGGCGCGCTCTCGACGGATCTGACGGATTGACACGTACTCCTCATGATGGTCCGGACGCTGGCAATGAGGTGGATGATCTTGGCTTTGATGCTTGCATCGGGGCCGCTACCAAACGCAGGATCGTACGAAGCGGGTGAGAGGTTGACTAGAGAGCGAAAGACATTCTTGTTAGAGGGAGTTCGAGGATGCATAGGACGAGTGAAGGGTGGCATACTGCGCGCGAGGAAGCGATCTTCGGAAAGGACTGCGACGGCGTTGATGAGGAGGACGCAGACTGCGACAGAAGCGAGCAGGTTAGCAACGGCGATGCACTCGGTGCAAAGAGAAGGGCAATAGAGGTCTTACCGTAGAGGAAACTGCCGAAGAACCACATTGTAGGCGACTAGCGAGTGTAGACGAGGAGAGGTTGTCAAGCCTAGGATCCGTGGCAGGGGCTTTTGGAAAGTTGACGATGATGTGTAACTATCTCAGTACGTACCCGGGGACTTTCGATGCATGGGGTGGGCAACTGCCCGACCAGCTGCCATGGTGGCTTGAAGGGCTGCGGCAGGAGCTAGGGAGGCGGGACGTGAGAGGCTACGGGGGATTTATTTGGCCGATCCGACAGCCCCTGGCCTGAGCCAGGTACCGCACTCGTAGGGGGGCACTCAACTTACACGTAAACCCGCGACTCGATACCTTGGGCGTCGTCATGCTCTCACTCTCATGACGAAACTGAGGTGAGATCGTTTCAATCGGCATCTGTCTTTCTCTGCACGTGATTGTTTGTAGCATCCTACAGCTCTGTCTCTTCTGAGAAAAGACCACCGTACAGAGCACATGGCTCTTGAAGAGCTCGCCCAACACTCGTTCACACTTGGCCATGATGTTCAGCTTCAAGATGAAGTCTCTAGGTTGGCTTTTACATCCTATTCTATTTCAGTGTTCAATTCGCTCACAAACTCTCTTCAGACATCCTCTTCACCTCCATTCTAATCACCATCCCCTTGGCCCATCTCCTCATCTCCCCCTACACCAAGGTTGAGGAATCCTTCAACCTCCAGGCAACTCACGACATTCTCATCTACGGCACACCAACAAAAGACATTCATGATCGCCTCTCACACAGCTACGATCACTTCACTTTCCCCGGAGCGGTTCCTCGCACGTTCCTCGGTGCCGTCCTACTTGCTGGCCTAGGCCAACCCATCATCGCCCTCGTTGGTTTTCAGCATGCGCAGCTTGTTGTGCGAGGAATTATCGGCGCGGCGAATGTGGCTGCATTGCTAACCTTCAAGAATGGCCTCAAGAGAGCATATGGTCCTGGCGTGGCTGTCTGGTGGGCTGCCTTGATGGCTAGTCAGTTTCACATCAACTACTACATCTCACGGACCTTGCCGAATATGTATGCTTTTGGCCTGAGTGAGTCTTTCCACCTTCCGAGATGTCTTCAAGTTACTCCAGCTGACATGAAACCAGCCACTCTCGCCTCGGCTTTTCTACTTCCCCAGGCTTCTCCCCAGATGTGGTCTGTTCGCCAAAAGCAATCCATCGTCCTCCTAGTCGTCGCAGCCGCCATCTTTCGCTCCGAAGTCACCATCCTCCTCATCACCACGGCCCTCTACCTCCTCCTCACCCGTCGCATTACGCTGCGCACTCTCATCGTTGTCTTTGTGGCTTCCTTCACCTCGGCACTCGCCCTCTCGGTGCCCCTTGATTCGTACTTTTGGCAGAAACCGCTTTGGCCTGAGCTATGGGGCTTCTACTTCAACGCCGTCCTTGGTTCTTCATCAGAATGGGGCGTTTCTCCGTGGCATTACTACTTCACCTCGGCGCTACCCAAGCTTTTGCTTAACCCCCTCGCACCGGTACTGATCATATTTGCTCTCGTGCAGCCGGGGACTGCTCGCGCCGCGCAAGCTTTGCTAATACCAAATATTCTCTTCGTCGCCATCTACTCCCTCCAGCCGCACAAGGAAGCTCGCTTCATCTTCTACGTCATCCCGTCTCTCACCGCCGCCGCAGCTCTCGGTGCCAACTTTATCACCTCGCGCGCCTCTTCCAAGTCTGTAGTCTATGGCGCAACGTCTCTGCTGCTCGTTCTCTCAACCCTTGCAGCTTTCGCAGCCGGCCTCGTCATGCTTCTGCTCTCCTCCTTGAACTACCCCGGCGGCGATGCCCTCGAACAACTTTACTCTATTGCACGTGATGACCCTTCTCCGATCGTCGATGTCCACGCCGATGTTCTGACCTGCATGACGGGGCTCACGCTCTTCGGGCAGAATCCCTCTGCCTACCCCATCGCTTACCCGCTCACGCCCGATCCCAAGGCGACTGTGCCTGCGTTCCGGTTCGACAAGACAGAAAAGAGTCAGGAACTCCTCTGGCCCCGATTCTGGGAGCGCTTTGACTACGCTATAGCTGAAGACCCCAGCAAGGTTCTGGGTGACTGGCATGTGGTTGGGGTGGTGACCGGCTACGATGGCATCGAGATCCTCAAGCCAGGCAGCCCAGGTACACAAGATGCGAGTGAGGAAGGCTCGGCCGGGAAGGAACAGGTTCTAGGCCTGGGTGCTCGTGTTGCAGCCATCAGAGATTTCGTGAGAGCATACACCGGTGGATGGTGGGCTGGGCCCCGGATGTCACCTCGGATCCGAATCCTGAGGCGCAACAAGTAAACCATGAACAAATATACACGTCACGAGTCACAAAGCGATTAAGACCAGAGCTTGTAATGCATGAGCTTTTTTATAGTTCCCATCATTTCGGATAACCAATGCATACGGCACGCAAACTCCCTGACAGGCAATGCATGCCTGCGAAAAAAACAAGTATCGACAACCAGAGCAATCCAACGGTTACAAAAAAGGGGCTTCCTCGTAGGGCAAACCCGCCTGTCGTCAACACTCCATTGCTTCCCATAGCCCAACGCCATGTACTTTCTCTGTTCTCATATGTGTTTCCCACCCCAAACCCATGAAGTTCCCCCCCAACACGTGTTTGGAATCGAATGGCAAAACCCCTAAAAGCAGCGCCAACCCCAAGGCCTCCGCCCGGTCTGAAGCCGAAAAAAAAAATGTGTCAAACCCACGCCCAGAGCATCAAGTTCCACCCTTCCGCCTGTTCCCTTCCTGGCAAGTGACCCCAAGCAAAGCTGTTCCGTATAACCTCCCAGGCTCGGATATTATAGCGTATATAAGTGCTGAGGTTGTAATGAGTCAGTCCTGAGGACTATGACTCTTGCTCCGTGTCACTGCCTTCGTCCGTATCGTAGTCGTCTTCCATGTCATCATCATCGCTGCTTTCCGGGCTAGGTAGCTCGCCGAACTTTCTCTTGTATCGCTCCAGTTCCTTTTGTTGGGACATAAAGTGATCCAGAATTGCAGCCATTGGACCTCGGAGCTCATCCAACTCCTTGATAGTCCCACCGCCTATAGCAAGATGGCGCATCGCAAGGGTTGAGATGCAGGTCTAAAAAGGATCAGTAACGTCAAAAGCGAGGGGGACATTGTGTCTAATAACTCACCTCTATCCTGCTCACTTGATGTTCCATAAAATTGATCAAGAATCGATCCGTAACCTCGCCTCCACGCTGCTTGATCCGTTCAAGTAACTCCGTCTCAGGCGGCTGGAGCCCAGGGGCTTCGTTTCCTTCCAGCGAGCTGCAGAGCATCTCGAGCCGCAAGCTTACACGCCAGAGAGTCCAAATCATGTCAGGGTCGAAGCTTAGCTCTGCTCCAGGTGCAAGGATGGCTGGCTTTTCACCACCCTCGTCTCTCCTCTCGTGCTGCTGATGGTATTCAATACGTCCAGCCAGAGCATGAGGGTAGAGGGAGTAGACGACTTCGGGATTCTCCAGGCCCTTCAGCTTCTTCTCGCCCATCTCCTTGACCTCGAAGCCTTGAGAAGTCAGAGACCTGAGATCCTTCCTGATGGCATTGGCATATGTTTCGTCCTCAAAAGCATCCTCGGATCCAGAAGCATTTCCCCGGTCTGTATCTTGGTAGTTCTCCAAGCATCGCTGTATTTCCGAGATGAAGTCCGTTGACACGGTGATCTGTCCACCATCTGCCACAGCAGAAATTCGGGAAGCTTTGTTGACCATGGGTCCGAAGTAATCCATTCGTCGGGTGACCGGATCAGTCTCGCTCACACAGTCTCCGAAATGGATACCCATCCGCACCGACAGACCCTTGAAGATGAGACTGCTGTCCTTATCATACACAGGCTGGCAAGACACAGAGTTCAAGACTTCAGAGGGCCAGTTCACATCGAGCAGCTGCATCTGCACTGCAAACGTCCAGAGCAGAGCGGAGGTGGCTGTCGGAAACGACACCATAAACGCATCACCCTCAGTCTTGACTTCGTATCCACCGATTCGCCGCAGTTGCCGACGCATCACTTCGTTGTGAAGCTTGATCGCGGATCTCATGGCACTCGGGTACATCTCCCACAGGGTAGTTGAGTTCTTGATATCGGTAAATACGATGGATACGTTGCCGGTAGGAGCTGGGATCTCTGCTTCGAGACGGTTGAGTGATGAGTCAAGAACATCTCCCTTGGCTCTACGGCCTCGTCTTGTGGAAAGGACTTGCGCCTCGTCGGGAATGCCAGACGGATAAAGCGACATACTAGCGCCGCGATGAAGTCTGGATCGCTCCACTCGTCGCTTGAGATCCGCAACGCTGATCATCATGACCATAAGTTTGCCTGAGGCGCCATAGGCAATGGCGAGATCGCGGAGCTTCTGAGCAGCTCGCATCAGATCCTGGCGCTCTGCTCTCGCGATGTCAGTGACCAAGCCAGGAGTCAGGTACTCCCACAGTTCTCTAGTCGCTATCAAGATGATGTCGTCCTGCTCCCGGATAGTCATATTGCTGACATACGGCGCTGCTTGCACGGCTGGCATCAGATCAACGTAGCCAAAGGCGCGCGAAACCTCAAGAAGATCGTTCAGCCTGCCGTTGCGTGAAACCCACCCACCAGCTTCGCGGATGCGCGATCGTTCAGTAGGCTCGGCAGGATCATGCTTGCGAGTCAGCATCTTATGAGTGCCATCAGTCTGGATCACCATAGCCTGAGCATCGCCCACATTTGCAACAAACAGTTCCGTACTCTGGAGGTAGACCACGGTGGCCACACCGCCCGAGTTCAGATCCTCTTTCGTAAGGATTACAGGCTGGCCAGAGCCCCTATGCGCCTTCAATGGCCGTTCTTCGGAGTGTTGAATAGCGATTGTGACGAGGTCTTTGTTGAGTGCAAGGAATGCACGCCGCAGAGCATCAACAGGTGTCTCGCTTGCGCGTGTCTTGAGCGCCTTCAGTTCAAGGGCGAAGATGTGACCGAAATTCTCGTGGAGGTATTTGGCGATCTTGGATCCCCCACTAGAAAGGGCCTGCCCATCAAATAAACCCAATAGCATCTCGGTCTCAGATGAATTGAATCTTGGTACCACCAGGTCGACAGTTGACAAATGCTCGTGTTTGCCTAAAGTGTCGGCCATACCATAAGGCAAATGACCTGCGAGCGAACCGGATGTACGAACACGCCTGTCCTCGCTTTGATCCGGGATGCTCGGTTGAGTGAGTGTGACATCCATGAGACCTAGGATGCGCAGGTTAAGCAGACGGCTGAAGTCGGTATACTCCTCACGATTCACAGCACCAGGTCCACTGGGACCGTATGCTGTCTGCTTAATTTCCAGGCGCTTATTGCCAGATAGGTTAAGGTACCTCAGGTTGGGGTTGAGATTCCAGTTCCAGTCATAAGGCACGTTGGAGATATTGTATTTCAGGTAGTTGCTACCGCAATCAAGCACAGCAAGGTTCTTGGCCCGAGAGATGTCAGCTGGCAGATTGGTAAACCTGTTGCCGTTGATGTACAGCGCCTGGAGCAAGCTCGACTCTTCCAGGTCGTCCGCCGGTAGCGTTGTGAGCGCGTTCCCAGACAAGTAGAGCTCAACCAGCTGTGGCCAGTTCTTGATCGATCTTTGAGGCATGTCACTGATCTCATCGTTGTAGGACAAGTTGAGCACGCGAAGTTCCGAGAGTAAGGTGATCTGGTCGAAAACGTCGTCGTCAAGACGGTTATCGGCGAGGTGCAGGTTTCGCAAAGATCCGGCAAATGTGTTAGTGAGCCTCGACGAGATCCCGGAATCCTTCCTCGCGTTGCTTGTCTGCGCCGCCGCGGCCGGCGTAGCAGACCTTGATACGACCGACGTTTTTCGGCCGCCCTTTCCATAGACAGACACCACTGAGCTCTTGCGGTCGCCGGCTGAGAGGGGCGAAGGACCGACACTCAGCAGGGTGCTCGAATTCTGGCTCGGCCTTCGTTCATCGGAAAGCTCTTCTGAGCTTGGTGTTGCCGAGAGTGTTCCCAAAGGTGCTGCTCTGCCGTTTACAGGTGGAGGAGCAGGTTGCGACTCCTCACCAGGTATCCGTGGTGCCCTAGAAGCCGGCTTGGGGAAGTGTTCAAGAACATTCGAGGAAGCATTGAAAGTCTCAAGTCTGTTCGCCCACCAAAGTTCCATCGGCAACTTGGAGATGTTGTTCCCTCGGACATTGAGCACCCTTAGCTCTGTCAGGCAGCCGATTTGAGCCGGCAATTCTCCTACCGAGTTATTCGCGATACTGAAATGTTCCAGTCTGCTCAGAGTACCGATCTCCTGGGGCAGTGAGACAAAGTAATTTTTGTCCAAAATCAGATGCTCCAGGTTTATCATGTTTGCGAAAGAGGAGTCAATGCTGGCCAACTGTGCATTTGAGAGGTTCAGCGTCTTGAGCGTGGGCACCGGAGCCACGATCTCGAATTTGTTCAGCGGATTGGAGTTCAGTTTCAGCTGGCGGATTGACTCAAACTGTCCCACAAAGGCTGAGATGCAGTTGTGATCTGCGGATAGGATCTCCAGCTTTGGGAGCTCCGAGATGATGTCGATGCTCGTGATGCCGTTGTACTTGATATCGAGCTCGCGCAAACTGATGAGCTGGCCAAAAGACGCAGGCACAGCATGCGTCAATCTGTTGTTTGTTATCAGCAGCTTCTCTAGGTTCTTCAAGCCGCCAATCTCATGAGGTATCGTGGCAATGCCGTTGAAACTCAGGTCAAGGTCAACTAAACTCGGGAGGTCGCAGAGGAAAGTCGGAAATTTGTCGAGAAAGTTGGAGGAAATGTTGAGAGAGCGGAGAGACAGGTATGCTCCAAAGTATGAAGGCAGGTGCTTGAGTCGGTTATTGGCTAGATTCATTTTCAACATGCCCGTCAGGCTGTTGAGCTCGGCATGTTCCAGCTGTTCCAAACGGTTATTGGCGACATCCAGGAAAGTTAGCTTGTTCGCGCGACTCAGACTCGGTGGCAACTTCCTTGCTTCATTGTTATTGAACTTGATGTCTCGGAGGTGCTTGCACGACTGTATGAAGTCGCGAGGCACGTCGAGGGACAGGTTTCGCGAAAGGTTCAACGAGATGATCTCTGTAGCCTTGGAATACAAAGATATAGGAATGGTGATGAGGTTCCGGCCAGATAGGTCGACATAGTTGAGCTTCTGGGCTCGGGCCAGACCCATGTCGGTAGTCTTGGCGTGAAAGTCGCTTTCTCGAGCCGATAAGAACATGAAGCGGCAGAGGTAACTATTGTCCTCTCGGCCGAGATCCTCGATTTTGTCCTTTTCCTCGTAACCAACCTGCTGCAGTAGACGCTTCTGCATCAGCAACGGCCGCTCCGGAGGCGTCAACACTCGGATGAGATCATGCTTCTTCATTATGATATGGTAGTTCTCCAAGCCATCAACCACATAAGTCTTTTTGATGACCTGAGAAATGACATCTGTGACACTCGAGTCCAGAGGCATGGAATGGGTCGAGAATGTTCCGTCAGATCGAAAGATTCGGATGCAATAAGGCGCCATCTTTTCCTCTGGCCGAGGCGGACTGCCAATCTCGTCGATGTCGGGTCCGTGATATGAATTGTCTTCGGTATTACGCCGCACCGCCCAGCTATCAGGAGCATCCCAGCGTCCCTTAGGAGCTATCGAAGCCACCGAGTCGGTACGGTCAACGACGTCAATGTTATTCACGAAGCTGACATCCATGGGCGTCAGCGGAGGGGGCTTGGTCAAGATACCCTCCATGTCGTTAAGGTTAGTGTCGAGGTGATACATGTTGTTAGGATCGTTGCGGTCAGTTGGGCCAATTGAGTCGTCAACATAATCATGGGGCCGGTGGGATCGTCCCTTCTTCGAGAAGGGGAATTTGTTGTTAAAAGTCGCTCCGCGCTGCGCGGCTCCAGGTCGTCCGTCGGGAACATCGCTAACCTCGCCAGGGCCGAAGGACCCTGAGAGCTGTAGCACCGAAGGTGATAGCTCGGGGCGATGGAGGTCCGGCTTAGAGGTCTTGGGCTGTAAGGATTTCGTAGATTGGGGAAGGTCGCGTAGCCTTGCTGTATCGTCCTTATCCTTGTGATGTCTCCTAAATCGTCCAAGGAGCCCTCGCTTGCTGTGATGATTGGGTGAGGTTTGTCCATCGACCTGTCCCGGCTTGGAGCCCCATGTCATTCCTCCACTCCTAGTACTGGGAGTAGGGCTCTGCCCTCTCGATCTTGTCGAATACATTGTTGTAACACTGCCACCTCCCCGGTCGCGTGGGAACTGAGTGCCGATGGCCGTATCGTCTCTGCTCAATGTCGGCCGCAGAGTTCGAGGATCATCGTTGCTCTTGTGGTGTCGGTGGTGGTGGCCGGGCATGTGGACGATTGAGTGCCCCGACCTCGACGATGAGGATGTCTTGGGGGGTACTTGGGAGGATCCGTCGGTTACGTATCGTTCTCGGTCCGGTCCAGTTAGGATGTCTCGTACTGGGGCTTCGCCATATCGCGCAATGTCCTATTACACAAGGTCAATCAAGCAGCTCCCGCTTGGCAGGGGCGCCTCCAGGACGACATCAACAACAAGCAAAGAGGCAAACAAGAAAAAAACGGGTAGAAGGAGCGATAGCGGGAGGAATGGATCGATCGTGGGCGAGGCCAGTGGGGTAGTGGGTAGCTGGGGGAATAAGACAAAGAGGCGCAAAACAGACGTACGTTGTTGTCTTGATACAAAAACGGCACCACCTCTGGCGCAGGAACGGGCGTTCTCGGTCTAGAAGATGACGGGGAGGCATCTCGAGTATGATCGGTAGCATTGGAGTAGTTGCGATCTCTTTGTGTGGGGCGGCTGTGGCTGTAAGAGCGCGCACGCTGGTCCTTGCCCATGAGCGAAGTGGGTAGGCTACTTTCGGAGCTATCGCGTCCAGGGAATTCCTCGCCAAAGAAGCCCTGGAGCTTGCGAAAACCGCCACGGGTTATGCTCGTCTTGGAGCCCTGGCTGCTCGCGGTGAGAATGCTGGCGGCAGATGGCCGCCTGCCATCGAAATATGATGCATCTGGGGAATCTTGCGCGATGGAGCCCTGGCGGGGGTTTGGAGGATGGCCTGGCGATAGCTGGGAGGCGAGGGACAGGTTGTCGCTCGAGTCGTTGTAGAAGCTGGTCGGCATGGTGGAGGAGGGCGTGGATGAACCGTTGGGGTTCATCCACGGAGCGATGTGAGGGTTTGGGCTGGCTGTCGGAGGGTTGTGTTGGATCTGAGGCACTCGGGAGGTCTCGAGGACGGCAAGTTCGCGTCGATAGTTGGCGAGGTCGCTCATGCGACGGTCTTTGGATGCGACATTGGGACCGCCGCGGGCGGCGAACGTGGTGGCAGTCGGGGAGACCTGAGGCTCATCCTTGGATGAAGTCCTAAAGACGCACGCAGCCGTTAGCTGGGACGCGGGAGGTGGCGGGAGGCGAGACGAACGACAGGCGAGCGGCAACGGGCAGGAGAAGACGGGGTAGGAGATGGGGGATGAGGGACGAGGGACGAGGGACGGGAGGCGACATGATGCGCGCATGACAGACTCACCAGTGGTTCATCAAGGAAGCATTGTCGTCAACGCTGAGGCGAGCAGGATGAGGGCGCCGGCGAGGAGTGGAGGACGAGGCCGAATGTGCTGTAGCGGAAGCTGAGGAAGCTGCTGGTACAACGGGAGCGGCGGCAGCGGAGGACGGAGCTGGAGTTTGGGTAGGGGCCGGATTGGGAGTAGGCGAGGGACGAGTGGGAATGGGAGTGGAGGTAGCAGAGGCGGGAGCAGTGGAGGATGGCGATGGCGAGGGCTTCACGGTGACGGCGGAGTAGGTGCTGCTGTCGGTGCTTGTGCTGGAGCTCGTGATGGAGCTGATGCGATTGCCGGCCTCATTCCTGGTCATTGTCGCCGGGGCGTGGATGGCGTTGATGGCAGGGCCCTAGGCCACAAGGTCCCGGATGAGGACAGCACGGGGCAGCTTGAGCATACGCGGTGGAGAGAGCGAGAGCCCAGCCAGTCCAAGTCCAGTCCAGGTATCCGTAGTTGTGGTGGATTGGGGAGGGATGGGTTCGGGG
>JAAGWO010001668.1:0-11207 GCA_013266205.1 Fusarium decemcellulare
AAATTACTAAAAATTAATTTTTAATTTTTAAAAATTAAAATTAACCTAGTATAAAGTAAAAATAGGCTAATTTTACTTTTTAATATATTAATTCCCAACCCTGGTTACAGCCTCACAAATAGAGTTTGAGGCCACCTATTTCTTGCCATCTTGTGGAGGTGGGATATGACCCTGCATGCATATACAAGGGAGTACCAAGCCAAAGAGTCGGGAGACATCTCACTGGTCCGATGGTCTTGGTTAGGTCAAAGCGAGGTTTTGGAGAACTTGGAGCTTGGCGTAGGGAACTGTTGTATTGGCGAAAGCTGTGTTTCGCAATTCGACGTTGAAAATACCAGAAGCCCTGTCAACATGATTTTAAATAATTATTACAATATCAAATAAGAGTTATCCATCTTGTCTGGCAGGTCTTGTTAATAATACTATTCGCAAGGTCTTCATCATCGCACCTAAAAACACCAACCCGATAAAACGCATCAGAAGCCTCATCCTCTTGGATTAACAACCCATTGAGACGCGTAACCCACTTCTCGTTCCCTACCCATATTAATGGAAGATGCCAAACAGGCTTTCCGCCTTGGTCGTAACGGCCATCGTGGTTTGCCTCGCGGTAGTTGCTAAAACTCTCCTTGAGACCAAGATATCCCTCCAGCTCGATCTTGCCACCTCTTACTTGGCCGTACGGATTGCTGGGATCACACAACTCAACCTCAGCGTGTTCGATGTCTACAAGGGATGTTGCTTCGGGTAGACGAGCCAGGTGCGTTATCCTGGCCATGATGGGGAAATTGACAGAGGCCCAGCTCCAACTGGGCACGCCTTGGGGACGGAACTGTTTGCTCTCTTGTAGCTGTACGGGTTTCATCCGGCCGCCATCCTCAGTCGGTCGAAGTCTCCATAGTAGAGCCCAATGGAGATGAGGGCGAAACATGCCGGCCAAATACTCTAGTTGCCTCTCAGAGTTGAAGATGCGGGCGATACCCGCGATGGCTATGAGCATGTCTTTCTCAGGGAACGATAGCTGTCTCTGGGAGTACTCTTCTACTCGATCCAACCACCAATTCCAGGCGATATCTGGATGTCCCGAACGTTGTATCAGTGGAGGAGTGAGTCGCTCGAGGCAATTTGGACCACGTTTTCCGTCCCCTTCGACAGTGCTTTCGTGACAACAGGACCAAGCAATTCGGCGCTGAGTAAAATGCAGAGTACGGCGTGAAAGATAGAGCTCTTGCATAACCCATCCTCTGGTAGACAGTTTTGTATGATAGATTGCCTTTTTCGCGTTGAAATATGGTTGCCCTTCCTCGATTCGGTATACCTGATCCTGCTCATCTGGTAGGCTTGTGCCGTTGCGTTTTCTTCTGCTCCAGAAGTTTTCGGATTCCCGCATAATTTCTCTGATTCTTTTACCAAGCTCCCCTGAGGGTGCTGTGACCAGTGGAGGATATAAGTATCGATCAATAAACAGTCCCTGTGATGGATTACTGGCGTGCTCGACAGCGATATTGAGAAACCCGAGAGCGTATATCTTTGACATCTCCCGGGCGTGAGACTCCCAATCCTTTCCTCTATCCCCGGATTGGATGATACAGATGCTATCAATCCATAGATACTTAATATCTAGGACGCGGCATAACATTATGGCCTCACGGAAAGCCAGAGGCAGTTTGGTCAGAGCTATTGTGCCGCTTAGTGCCTCTTGCTCATTCTCTGAAGATAGGGTAAAGAACTTTTCTTTGCCCCAGCAATAGCTAAGGGTCGCAAAGGGTTCTGGAGACTCAAGGTCCTCTCCGCGGACGAGGTGAAGATGATCGTCGGCAATCGAACAATCGATCAAGCGTCCTGGATGCCATGGTTCCTCTGATGTCAGGGTTTCGGGACTTGCGAGAGCTGAAATCGCGTCGCGACACCCATCATGATTCATCACACAATTCTTCAAGCTCTTTTTTGCATAGTCCAAGGCCGTGGCGTCTCCTGTGTTTGATAGGGTAGGGTTTGATCCCCGAAGGCCGTCATCTCTGACCTTGCACTGATTGCCCTCGCTCAGGTCCTTCTTCACGCTTTCGAGGTAATTGCGGTGGTTGGTAGTGTCGTATTCACCTGATTCTAACCTAAACCATACAAGAATACTTGCGTCTGGGGGTCCAACCTCGAGGAAAGAACTGTAGAAAGAATACTTAAGTAGAGAACCAACTTGAGGAGCTAGATTGCGACGAAGTCCGAGGGTTTCGTGATTGCGTTGTCGAAGCTGGAAGAGAAGGTAGAAGCAGATGTAGCATCCATTCTCACTGGCATCTTCGACGTCATCGATGTATTTATGGTGGTTGCCTCTGCCAAAGCCTAGGAACATGAACATGCATACGGCGCAAAGCATTTCTCTGCGTTCTCTGATTGGTTAATGAGTTCTCAAGATGGTGGTGTTGAGAGGTTGGGAATTTTGCGATAGAGTGAGGCAAAAAGAGAAAGTGGGTTCCAAATCACATGACACGATGACTCCTCTGTGCCACTCGAGTAAGTGCAATCCCCAAACACTTTGACAATTGAAACTCATGGAAGTGCCAGAGTTCGTGTAGCTGGTGAGAACATTCTTAGAGATAAGGTAGGTTGAATTGAGATCTGACTGTGCTGTTGAAGCGACAATCCGAGAAACTAATTAACGGGCCCCTTGGCTACATCCTCGTCCTAGAACTACACAGGCACTCTCCCAGAGTTATTTGACAATGAGCTCAAATAGGAGGAGATTTAGTGCCAGCAGTTACCAAGAACATCATCCTTGTTGCCTCCAAAGTTGATATCCCACGCCTGCTTGCAAGTGTTCTCCCAGGGCTGTCCATCAATACCACGGCCAGAACCCTTGTCAATGCACTACAATTGTCAGTTTTGAAGGACACCAGGTTTCTCATGATTTTCTCACAGAGTAGCCATCTGGAAACTGTTAGCAAAGGATCTCAAGCTGTAGGATCAGAGCGCATACCGAAATGGGTGTGGATTTGGGACGAGCCCCAGAGGGCGCAGGTTGCCTGGCTCAGTGCAACGTTGTACTGGCCGCGCACATTGCAGCCACAGTTGTGGTGCTTCCCGGCAAGGGAGCTTATTGAACGTCAGATACAGACATTTCCATGTGCAAGTCTTCTTACCTTCCGGTGAGGGCGAGAAGAACAAGAGCGATGACCTTCATGGTTGCTGGTGTTGTTGGTTTTGAAATGATTCAAGGAGTAGTGATGAGAAGAGTTGATTGGAGAGTGCTTGGTGTTTCGAATTCAAGAGCATGGCGGTAGGTCCATCTTTATACTTGCGAGTTTGTGGTCGTTCTACCACTCGACCTGAAGAAGAGGCCTCATGCCACCAAGACCGAGGAATGGTCAACGCACTGAGTCTCCTGAGTGAGTACAAGCTGCCCCTGGCTCTAACTCGAATTGCGCAATCATGCTTACCCGGACTGAAGCTATTCCTGGACATGTCTGGGCAACGACCGCCTTTTTGCGTGAGTATTCCCTAAACTGCTGATGTTAATAATAATACCGCCTATCATGACTGAATAAGCTTTTCTTGCTGAACCAATCATGCCTGCAAAATCCAAACAGATAGAAACGTGCTCTTTCAGCAAGGTTCCTTTGTCTAGCTTCCCACTACCATTGGGCGCTGTGTCAAAGTAGCGGGACAAGGGGAACTGCCGACATCCGAAGAAAACTTCCCAGAAGAAGAATTAAAGTTTCGTATCCGAGGTTGGAAGGATGAAGCTATCCCTACCCACGTGGGGTTGTGGGGGCACCCTTATGATTTGACACTTCTGAAAGTGGCTTGAAGGACCCTGAGCTAGCATATAAGGTTTACCGATGTGGATAAGCTAATGTTTGGTTTTAAATGCCGTTCAACGGTGGCGTGATTGGTAGTCCCGTAATGGAGCCGTTGTTTGTGGATCAAGACTTCATTATTCCAGAATCATAGAAATGAAATCGAGGCGGCTGATGAATCAGACGAGAGTCATTTTTAGTGCGGATATAACGGCACTGAGGTGACATTCGCCCAGGATAGGTATCTGCTAGGGCAAGGAAGGGACCTTGATGAGTTGTTGACAAAGGGCCAATATAGACGCGTGAATTGTCAACGTGCCTGTGAAGGGATCGTGAATGTCCAGGCTTACAAGTTCGTATTCTAAGTTTGAAGCTATGTGCCCAGTCCTGGATGGAAAATTGGGAGCTGTATATGCCTCAACACTATGCGTCGGATCGAGAGGTTGAGATTACCCAGACTGGAAGGAGGTAGAGGAAATTGGACAGCAGAGCTCGTGCCGAACATCCGGATGAGTCGAGGGAGGTTGGAATCGAGAATGAGAATGATGCCGGAGGTTGAAGTGGAATGATTGAGAGCGGTCTACTATGAAGCAATCAAGGTACATTTCTGGATCATCAAACAGTTAAAAGGTGTCCCAAGTCCGCTGTCTTTCATCAGAAGTCATCAAATCACACATCCTCTACAAACCACAGCCTCTAAAGTCAACCTCATAACACCATGGCCCCTATTCTCTTTCTCTTGACCGCCCTCGCTGGCACAGCCCTCGCCAAGGACGTGTCCTTCACATCAGGCGAGACAACCGGCTGCATCACCCTCTCGCACATCCAAGCCCTCAGCCAAACCTTTACCGGGCTCAACAACAGCACTGCTTACGCCCTGCCCGCCGTCCCAGAGGAGTACATCACCAACCCCTCGGCTTGTGTCCCCGAGTCTCTGTACAACTTGTACTTTGAGCCTATCGTTGAGGTTGCCAAGCAAGAGGACCTCCTTTCCAACCTCGACAAGGTTCTCGCTGTCGGAGGTGATGCTGGTCTCCACAAGCGAGCCAGAAACTGCCCCCAGATCAAGGATGCGGCGATTCAGAAGTCGCACTCGTTTAGCTGCGACAGCGCGCCTCACCCAGACGCTTGCCGCTCTTGCGCCAACTTTTCGACCGTCAACTTCGTGGCCTCGTGTGTTGCTTGTGCGGCAAAGGCGAACCAGGAGAGCGTCTTTTGCTGTGCTGCCGCAGCCACGACCTTTGCGACGTACTACTCCCAAGTCTGCCTGTCAAAGTAGAGTCTGGCACATTTCAACATGCGTGGCTGTGATTTTGGAGGGAGTGCGGATGATTGGGCGGTAAAGGCTGAGATATCTTCTTGAGAAGTATTTAGATGTGATTTTCGACACCTTGAATTGGTCGTGCTTCAACAGCAAGATTTATTTGAACTAAAGGAGATTCTTCATTTGGTTTCTTTTCTAATCTACCTTATATAAAGTGTGAACACTAGATAGTAAATCCGAAAACTTCAGTCAATACACATTGAATATCACGCTAAAGAGCATGTGGCCTTTTCTGGTATGGATTTGTGACTCGCGGGCACGCGTTCCGAAAAAGCATGACAGCCCAATCGAGAACAAGAAACAATGACTCTGAGCAGTTCACGTGATGGATGAACTAGTGTAGGTACAAGACTGCCCAAACCTAGGAGTATAACATATGTGGTTGTTCTAACGTTACTGAAATACCAGATTCTGTATAAACCCTAACGTTGCAAATATAAATACTCAGGTCCAAATTTAGCAATTTTTCCTTGAGCCGCATAACGGAATACAGGCCCGGAGTTAATGATAATCACCATCACCCCTAATGACCGAGACTGACGCTTACATGCCATTGGTAGAGCAAGTTGGCACCACTAGTTAGCGTCCTTGCTGTCATCATGTTCAGGTTCCTCCTCAAAGTCCTCAAAGTCCAACTCTTCAACATCCCACTCATCGCCGTCCTCCTCATTGTCAACATTATCGCGCTCCTGCAAGTGTTCAACATAATTGGTGATCTCCTCAGACGTCATTTTGCGAAGGACAATGTCATTCACATATGTCATAGATCCGACATCATGATCCTGGCCCTCGACTTTCTCGCTCCAGGTGTCCAAGGTGTCGAGCGACCTGGAGCGCACTTTGAGGTCGCTCTCGTCAACCTCATGAGTGAAGTTGGACATCGGGTCGATGTCATCCAGAGTAGCCAAGACCATGCCAGACTCAGTCTTGTAAAAGTTGAAGCTAGGCTCTTCCTCACGTTTCTTGAGCTTGCCCTCTTGGACCTGGTAGCCATCGTTCTTGCATCTCTGGTTGCTGCACCATTTAACACCCCTGGAACCAGGGTTGCCAAGTCCTACACGGACCTGGAAGGGCGCACGTTTCGTCCTCTTGAGACGCCTGAGAGCAGCGCTGATACTGCCCCCCTGGCTGTTGTTCTGCGACTTGGGCACACATCTGCTGACCTGTTTGCCATTGGAACGAGTTGAGGCAAAAGGGTACTCATCGCATGACCCATACTTGGACACAGGGAGACGGCGTCCAACACCTTTGCCCCTTTTGGTGCATCTGTTGTTGGAGCCACAGCCCGCGGTCCTACGACGAGAGCGCTCTATGCTCGCGCTCGGTTGGTCGTAGGTCAGGGTGAGGGAGAACTTGGGAGATGCGCAACGTGTAGCCCAGCAGATGTTGGAGCAGATTTCCGGGATCTTGTTGCACAAGAATGTGAGGTCAGGGGGAGCTGCTGCGACCTGGGGTGTGGCACCAAGCCAGGCCACAGCGACCACAAGGACAAGGGACTTGAAAGACATGATAGCTAGATGCTTGGGAAGTGAAGATGGTACCCTGAGATGAAGAGAAAGCTGAATGATGCTGATTTCTCAGGCTCATTAGCATCAATACGATAGAATCTCCATGCTTTATACTCGAGGTCCATCACCTTTCCTGCCCCCATTCTCTTTCGCAGCGCCGAGACCTCTCTACCGCCTGATCTTCTGCCTCAGCTGAACCAGGTGCTATTGCATCGTATCACGAAGTAAGACAACCTCTGTATACCGGGGAGTCGGAAGGATACTACGCCCCCTTCCTCTCCTCTACAGCCGGGCGACGTAACCCATAATTCTGTCAAGGCCGTGATAATTTCAACCTATAGGATTCAGCTTAGAAATGGAAGAGGTAACAAATAAGCTGCGGGAATGACAAGTGCTTGGCGTTCTCTGCCTTTTCATGAAGGAAATGCTCCTCTATTTTTGTCGCTATGCTCTTTTTCTATAGGTCAAAAGTATTACGATATAATTGCCGGTTATGTCGCCCCGTCTCTACAGGAGAGAGACGCGGCGTAGTTTCGTTCTAGCCCCCGAGTACACTGTAGGAAGTATCCGGTGATGGGCTGACTTTATTGGGCTGCGCATATCTTGGCTTTGCAGTGGTAGGATACGCCTCATTACTGCCTCCGTCAACGCGCCGCAACTGGACATCACCTACAATCGGAGATTACCTGTTGGGTATGCTTTACAGCTTTAGCTTCTTGAGGAAGGTAATTTGGTAAGCACTCTTGGCTCTCACGCGACAATTTACATAATACACATTGGCAACTTCGAGCTTTCAATTAGGATTGGCCATGGTTGAAAACAACATAGGACAGACAGTGGCTGTTGCTATATCGTGGTGTATTCAATTATTGGCCCCCAATGAGTACGATGCATACAAAGGTTCTGCTTATGTCGACCGGATTCAGTATAATCGAGCGCCCGAGATCTCCGAAAGTGTTGGTTCCAAGTTTGGATACGAGCTGAGCTGATACCAAGAAATGTATGCCAAGGGCGGGCAGACTCGGCGGCTGATTTGGCCCCGCCGTCGCACAGAGGGATCCTTCACAGCCAACACATTGTCTCAGTTGAGGGATTATCTGGGCCCTTGTGCGACCAAAGGAGAGAGATTCTCAGAGTCTTTGCTCTCGCCCGCTTCTTCCCTCATTCCTGTACCAACTCCCTCCCAACTCTGACACTATTTGCTACTTGCGCCTTATAGTTTGGCACTCTTCGAGACTATGGCGGACGACGAACCTATTTCGTTTGATGAGCATGGCGACTTTGATGAATTCAAGGCATACATCACTACTCCAGATGTGACCCGCGAACAACTTCTCCCACGTCTCGTTCACCCCGAAGACGACGACAGCGACGCCGTTCACGTCGAGATTCACATTGGAAAAACAGCCCAAGAACTTATTCAACACCATCGGGATACCACACCCATCACGAGGAACAGCAAGATTCATCCCAGGCTGCTCATTGTCGTTGATACAAAGGACTTGGACAATCGTGGTGTCCTTCTTGTTGCCCTTGATGAGTACCACGGTTTCAACGACGCCGTTCGTGGTCCCATCGAGGAGAAGCGTGACGAGCTTATGTCCCTCTCCGTCTCGAACGATGACTGGTATACTGCAAAACAGATCAGCGACGAAGACAAACCTCAAGCTGTACCCAAGAAACGGTTTGCCGTCTATAACTTGCTGTCTGATCAGATGGCATTTGACGAAGCGTTTGAGAAGCTGAATAGCGGTCTTTCTGAAGTACACGTGCAAGATGATGAGAATGACGAGAATATGGAGACAGAAAATGACTCTGGTGATGAAGAGGGCGAAGGTATTGATGATACGAACGAGCAGGATGAGGATGATGAGTGGGAGGATGAGGAGGAAGACGACGAAATGGGTGAAGAAGAGGATGAGGACGAAGAAGGCTGGGATCACTACTACAAAGGCTTCAAGCCAGAGGTCCAAACTCTCTCCAATGTCAAGGATACTCATCGGACTCGGGCGACGGAGAACAACCAGGACCCTGACGTGTTTGCCATTATCGACGATGAGTATGCAAGCCAAGGCACACTTATTATGAGAATTTCTCCGGAGGAAGATTCTTTTAGATGCAAGGGCGATGTTGCAGGAGAGATTCTGAGATGGATCTTTATTAGCTTTATGACCTGGGATGAAGCAAAAGCGTTTGTTGCAAGGCTAAATTAGGTTGATTGGTTAGTTGAACAGCAGCAAAGTCCCTGTAATCCAGCAAGTGCAACATTCTGGCTGATGTGGGTATTTGGCAGTGTCTCTTCAACAAGCTCCTATGACCTTGCCAGCGTAGACTTCTGAGCCACTGCGCGAAAGTAACCCTGATATCTAAATTTTTATATAGCCTATCGGTTAGCTTTCCGATGGGTTCTGGATACATACAGCATCATGTGACTAGACCATATCCAGTATTTATCCCCGCATCGGCCGAGCACTTGACCACTTCCCCTCGCCATTTTAGCCTTGGTAGGTAAGCGGCGACTAGGTCTGACACAGTACCCATAGACTTATCATAACCTCGCTCATACCTACGCATTCAGTACGCCAATTATGGATTCAATTGAGATGACTAGGCCTTCACAGGCGTCGAGACGATCCGGCGAGCGGAGGGAGAACACACCTGAACTCACAGAAGAAGACGCTCGAGGCTCCGAGTTTCACCTTGCCCCCGCCGACGGCGGACGACGCGCATGGATGCTACTCGGTGCGGCATTTGTATTCGAGGCAATACTATGGGGTTAGTAACTAGCTCCGCTTGCGACTGCTACAAACTTCTCATACTAGAGATATCCCAGGCTTTCCGCTCTCGTTCGGCGTCTTTCAGAATTATTACTCCAAGCAACCCGAGTTTGCCGACAGCCGCTACATCTCAGTTGTCGGCACTGTCGCATCGGGCTTGTCGTATTTAGGAGCTCCTCTGACTACTCCCTTCATTAAACGTTTCCCGCAGTTACAGAGACAGATGATCTGGGTTGGCTGTAAGTGTGCAGAATTGCTGATTGCCGTTCTGGTCTGACCAAATCCCGCCAACAGGGCCAATCTGCATACTTGGAGTCGTCCTCGCCTCTTTCTGCTCCAGTGTTGAAACACTGATTCTAACTCAAGGCGTAGCTTACGGCCTCGGTTTCTTGATATTCTATTATCCTATCATTAACATGGTTAATGAGTATTGGATTGCCCGCCGTGGAATGGCCTATGGTCTCCTCTGCAGTGCCTCAGGTGTTTCTGGAGCAGCTATACCCTTCCTCATTGAGACTTTACTGGAACGATATGGTTACCAGACCACGCTACGGATCACCGCTGTGGCACTTTTCATTCTCACAGGCCCCGTGATACCGTTTCTCAAAGGACGCCTACCGCCCGCCTCGCATAGCAGCAATCCGGCAACAGATTGGGCCTTCTTCCGTTCCCCTCTCTTCTGGATCTATACAACCTCCAACCTTATGCAAGGGATGGGGTACTTCTTCCCGTCGTTGTATATCCCCTCATACGCAGCATCAATTGGCCTGAGTAACGTACAGGGCGCGCTGCTACTGGCTTTAATGAGTGTCTCCCAGGTCGCTGGACAGCTTACCTTTGGGTTACTGTCGGATCGCAGAATCTCGCTCAACTTGCTCACGATGGCATCGACAGTTGTGTCGGCTGCTTCTGTTATCGCGCTCTGGGGAATTGCACGTTCCTTGCCGTTACTTATTGTTTTTGTCTTGCTTTATGGCTACTTTGGGGGTGGCTATGTAGCCATGTGGGCTAGGATGACAACCGCCGTGAGCAGTGATCCCACGGCCGCTCCATTCATTTTCGGCCTCTTTTGTTTTGGCAAGGGCATTGGAAACGTTCTGGCGGGACCTATCGGTGGAAACCTACTGGATCAAACCGTCTCTACCGAGAAATACGGACTGGCCAGATACTCGGGAATTGTTTTCTTTACGGGCACTTCGATGATACTAAGTGCCCTACCTATCGGCCTGTGGCGTTTAGTACGTTGCGGGCAACGACAGGTATAGCCTGGCCTTGTATACTTGAGGGGCTGGAGGTTGGACGACATTGATCGAGAGAGAGTCACTTGATAGGATGTATGATAATCTACTTGCCTCGTAAGCTTGTTGGAGTCTCTTTGTAGTAAAGAGTCAAAATGCGTTCGCCGTTGATGTGGCAGCTTTGCTGTTGACGGAATGCAGCGCAGTTCAAATAGCTGTAAATTGACACCAACAAGAGTCTACAAGTTCAATTAATGGGGAAAGCGAGTAAACTTATTATTTATCTCGATAATTTAGAAGTAGCTAGCTACTGGCTCCCCAAGAACATCGAGCCGGGGGGTGATTCCCAGCCCCGGTGCTGTCGGCGCGGTGACATCGCCATCGACAATGTCGAAATCTCCATCCGCAGTTTTGACAGTAAGCATCTCGCTGCTTGCAAGAACACACCGGAAAGAGCGTTCTGGGATGGTTTGGCTTAGATGAACAAGAGGTGCAAACCCGATATCCGACCCGCATGTTTCCTGGACGCTGATGACATATCCAGCCGCCAGACGCAGATCCCGGAC
>JAAGWO010001672.1:0-10622 GCA_013266205.1 Fusarium decemcellulare
GGGGCGTACGAAGAAGGATCGCGGTAGGCACAGGCAGCCATTGTGGGATATTTTTGTATCGGTATTTTGTTTTTCTTCTTGTTTCGTTGCTTGGAACGAGGTCTTGACAAAGGGGAACCCCGGACGAGGGAGGGGACGCTATACGACGGGTTGGAACTCTTGAGGGAGAAGACAGAGGGGGATGGTTTTCCAATCTCGAGGAGGAAGAGACGACCCTATTAATCTTTTTATTCAATTCCTCCCAGGCAGTTTCCCCCCAGTGATCCGGAGAGACTCTCCATCCCACTAAGCCATGTAATAAAACGGTCACCAGGGGCTGGATACGCCCATTCAGTGTAAAACATTGTTGGTTCTGGATCTCAGGAATGTTTGCACCGCGTATAAGTCGCGATCCCTCGAAATCCCCCACCACCACTATCACCATCACACCATCTCGAGCCCGCTTCGGCGGTTCTTTGCTAGTCAGGGCCCGCCAGGGACAGAGACTCGGATCACGGCGCCAAAGACATGTCAAGAAGGGGAAAAAGCAAATTAGTGAAGATGGAAGAGTCAGAGAGACACCAAAGAATTGTGACAAGACAGCGTAGCGTAGGTCAAGGAGGGGAGGGGCCACAGATTGTGCGAGACATTGATAGTGGGTGGGTATAGAGTCCCCAATGGTTCACGTCTCCCTTGACTCCGGCGGACCTAATAATTACCCATACTATTGGCTTCTCCTCTCCACTTGTTTCCCATTTCCCTCTCTCTTCCCTGCCCCTTCACACAAGAGACATTATGGTCAAAAGAGCTGAACAATAAGACTGAACAGTGGGACGGTCGTGATCTGATCCAAGAAGAGGTGGGGGGTCAGCGACACCAAGAACCCGGCCGCCATACGGCGAATTAGCCCCCGCTGTTGAAATGGAAAAGTCTGGGGTCATGAGCCAGGTTATAAAGATGACAGAAGCTGAAGGGCATGAATGTATCTAAGCGAGTGACCAAGCCGTCTCCAACGCCGACCCTTTGATTATTGTATTACCCAATGTGATGCAAAAATGGTACTCTGCAAAAATAAAGACAGTGATCCAAGGTGAGTTCAACGATCGGAGTCTTGTCTACGAGATGAAAGTAGCTTCGGTGAAGATGGTGCCCTCTTCGACAATCTCCTGGTCGCCGATCTTGAGCTTCAGGGAGAGCTTGGGGTGATACTATACATGGCATAGTCAGCAAGGGAGGGTCGCCGCTAGATCCTATCACGGGAAGGAATTAACTAACCTGATAGATGTAAGGCTTGGTGCCCGCAGCGGCTGCGACGATGGTCTTGACAAAACCAGGCACCTCGGCCATGACATCGACCCGATCAACGCGGTCACCCAGAGGGCCTTCAGCTGAGACCTCGACGGCCTTTCCGTCCTTATCCGTACCCGACCAGGCGTACTTGACGTGGCTCGGCTCAGGCCAGTCGTTTTCCGAATCGTTCTTAACTTGGAGGTGAGTAGCCGTGTTAGCGGCACCGCCAATGATAATCTCGCCATCCTTGGCGATACCACCGACGTTGACGAGCGTCGAACCGTACGAGGGCGTGCTGGTGAACTCCATCATGATGGCAGAGTAGTTCGGGCCCTGGAAGTCGACAAAGTTCCATCGGGAAGCGGCATGGTGCGGCTTCATGCCCTGAAGGGCGTGAATGAATAGACTGCGGCCCTTGAAGTCGATGGGACCCTCCTTGGTGGTGATGGTGCCCTCGGAGACGCAGCGCGGCCAGAAGGCGTGTCGCATGGAACCCCATGGGTTCTCGAGGTCGGTGCCGTAAAGGGTCTTGCCCGTGGACCCGGCCTGGAAGCCGGGCGAGCTGCGGGTGACCTTGAGGTTCACGATTCCTCGCTCGTCGTTCATACTCTTGATGGTGTAGTAGGTGCCATCCTCGGAAAGCTCAACGGCACAGTCGTCGGCGTAGAAACTCGTCATGTCCTCGCTGAACTCATGGTTGTTGAGAGGCGTCGAGCACCAGAGATGTGGCTGGGACTGGTCGGGGTAGAAGACCTTGCAGTTGAACTGGCAAGTTGTTCGGATGCCGCTTTGTACCGGAGTTAGCCGACATCGACACAAGACTAGGAGACATACGCAACGTTGCTGTAGATGACCTGGGCGAGGGCAACATGGCCGTTCTCGGCAAATATGTAGAAGCTCTGGGTCTCAACGGACGTCGATTCCTGAGCCGTCCACTTCAAACCATCACGAGTGAGCTCAGTGAAGGGCGTCTTTGCGGCCTCCTCGGCGACCGACCTGATGGCAGTAGGACCATAAATGGGCTCCTGTGTGCCGGCGACATTGGCCAGTCTAGAGTAAGGATTTCAATCGTCAGTTTCCTGCTGTTTCTGGGTAAAAAGAGAAGCTGGTCCAGGGTCCAAGCCAAGGTGGGGTATCCCATGGGATGGCTTTTGGGGGAAGAGGGCGCTTCTCACTGTTGCTTGGCCCAGTTGAACATGATGAGGAGTGTTCGTTCTCTTGACAAACTACCGCAGCACGGAGGGGCGAGAGAATAGGTGCGAGCAAGAGTAGCAGGGCAGATGGCGGAGCCGGCGGAGCAGAAAAAAAAACAGGATGGTATGATGGGTCGAGAAATGCTGGGGGAAGCGTCTTAATTAAGAGTAGAGTGAGTACCTATCCTAAAAAGACGACGGCCTGGATGGATGGATGTCACTTTCACACCGCTGGGCCCTTCGCCTTTGGAGGGGTCCATCGTGGAATGTGGCTGGTGCGGTGGGGCATCAGCCATACAATGACGTGTGCTGAGTGATGCAAACGCGTATTCGAGACGCGTCTTTTTCGTACTCGAACCCAATGCCCATTCAAAACTGTGCAATGCCCTAGGAAGCAGGGCATGAATTTCCATCACTGTGCTTTCTACCCCAAACAACCGGTAGACGTGGTCGACGATGCGCCACACCGAACATCCGACCATGTGGTCATCAGCAGCCACTCCGTGCCTTCCGGAATTTGCGGGAGGCCTCGAATGAAATGGGCAACGGCAGGCAATACCATAGGTAGTCCTCATATTCTTACCCTAGAGGTATCAACGGCGGGGCTTAATAGGGGTGCTGGTCAAGCGATGCACCGCAGGGCTTGAGCCACGGGGAACTCGGTTGTCGGTGCTTATTTCTTATTTGAACTTGCAAGCTACGTCACATAATTCAAGTTGGGCATGGCCATACAATCTCTAGAATCACTCAATCTTAAACGCTAGAAGCGTCCCGCACGCTCCGCTCGAGGCAAACTCCTCTGGTGACGGCCTCTGCATTGAGATCAGAACACCTACGATGCTAATTACCGAATATCGTCACAACCAGTGCGCATCATCAGCTCACTCTTTCTCAAAAGGACCAAAAAGGGGGCCGGCCGCCCAACAGAGAGCGTCAAATGAATCAAATCAGTCGTTGCGGATCCCCATCACGGGGGCAGAAAGAGATTTGGGCTTGGCCCAGCAGGCGGGTCCCTGGCATAATTGCCTGGGAAATTGTCTGTCTGTCCCGTCCCTCGTCTCGTGAAAGCTCAGGCCCATCAACGAGGAACTGGCTAGGACTGGGGACCAACGAACCCCACAGCTCAACGGGAGGCCCGATCAAACCCTCGTCGATCGGTGATTGTATCGGCGCGTTCCTGGAAACAAAGGCCACGATAAGATCTCGGGACATCTGTGATAAGTGTCTCGCTCGACACGGACAGACAGACACACAGCCCATAAGACGATTTGCTAGATTTGGCTTTGTTGGTGAAACTAGACCACCTCACTTGATGAATACTTACAGACCTAGGTAGCTAGCTACTCTTGCCTCATCAGCAACAGCAGGCCACATTGCGGAGGACTGTTCCTTGTGTAAGACCAGGCTGTCCAATCAGAGAGCTTGCCTACTTATTACGTGCAGCGCAAAAAAGTCTCCAACTCTATTGCTCGGTGGTCGGGCCGTACACTCTTTCTGGGACTCAGCGCGCGCGCCGCCATCTTTAGGGGAACATCGATTTCTAGAACACATCCATCCGTTTTTTTCTCCAGCTTTCGCAACAATTTGGCGCAACGTCACCTCGCCTTCTCGACGTCACATCTTGCACCTTCCCTCACAGCGCCATCTTCGCTCAGCATCGCGACTGCAATCTCTGCTAATTCGTCGCCATCGCTCTCGCCTCCTCGACCTTGCACGCATCCCTGGCCCGCGAAAACAACCAAGTCGCGACGAGAGAGACGTCCTTAATCTTATCACTTATCGTATACGACCCGTCCAAATCGAACCCGCAAAGCACAACAGACTTGCCTCAGAAAGCGAAAGACAAAGGCATCCAATCGAGCCTCGGTTTCTCAATCTTCAACAACAATGGAGGATGGGACGCAGCTTCTGCAACCAACTGGCATAGAGCCAATCTCTCGACCGGATTCCGCTTCGACCACTACATCAACTTCCTTACCTCAATTACCAGGCATTTCAGCGCTTGCTGCCGCCAACGCGGCGACAGCGAGTCCTCCTCAGCTAAGGTACGGAATTCCTCCTAGATGCGACGTTGTCTGGAAAGCCATGTAGAACTGTGCTTCCGCGGTGTCGCAACGAGCCAAAAGTTCGCTCCAGAGACTCTCCTAGCCTTTGATGTATGGTAAACTTTTGCGCAACCAAACTTACTAACAATCTTGTGTTGATATGTAGGGCCTCGGCAGCTCCATCGCCCGCAATGTATGCCAGCGCATCTCCTGCCGCGACGAGTGGGGGGTCTGGTAGCAACTTGGTGAGTCTCGAAACGAATTCTTATGTCATCTTATCAGCGCCTCTTATCCGGAATCGCACTCCTGGTCCCCCCAAACAGAGACCCACGATTGGCATGTCACCTGAACAGACAAACGCTGCTGAAGGTACAACGGACTGCCGATGCATTGCGTGGTCCCACAGCTAGACTCATCGTCTTATCGCATTCGATCTATGATCACGTGCCTGGGTTATCATTACCCTGGTCGCGCTAGGTCGATTGGGGAGACGAGTGGGTCCATCTAATGGGGCTTATCTGGCTTATCAAGCCAGTTACGTTGAGCCCAAAGAATTTTACTCCATATCCCTCCAAGCCCTCTTATCGTGGTCGAGATAATAATCATCGCCCTCCCTCCCCGGCTTTGCCTTTACTTCACCTTCAACAACCGGCGTCATGATGGCAACTAACGGATCAACGCAGCCCACCTGCCAGAATTGCAGCACGTCGACGACGCCGCTATGGCGCCGCGACGAATTTGGCTCCGTCCTTTGCAATGCCTGCGGTCTGTTTCTCAAACTCCACGGCCGCCCTAGGCCTATCTCTCTCAAGACGGACGTTATCAAGAGTCGCAATCGCGTCAAGACAATGCGCCCAGACTTGGCGAATAAGAAAAAGGTATTGAGTTTAACCCAATGACAATGCGCCGCCCACTGACAAGGATTTGAAATAGCAACAACAGCAGCAGCAACAGCAGCAAGCTCAGGGTTTTGCAACTGATCCAAACGGCGTCGATATCACAGGACAAACTGCTGCCGCTGCGGCGCACGCCGCCCAAGCCGCACGACGAACCTCGCAAAAGTCAGCCAACGGCCAGGATGGATCTGACTCTCCGATTTCGCGCACCGGTACCCCCTCGATGTACTCGCATGGTCTGTCCTCATTCATGGTCGACGATCCATACCAGACTGGCTTTGCCGCAACAGGGGAAGGGCGAGCTGCATCGCCTCTGAACGGAGATCGCAAGATGGACGCCCCCCAGACACATGAACAGCTTATCGCGCATAACTCTAGCCTCAAGACCCGGGTCAGTGAGCTTGAGGTCATCATCGAACTTTTCCGGGGTCGGTTGAGCCAGCTAGAGCAACAAGAGGCTGCCGCCAGAAGTGGTCAGCAAGTTGCAGGTGCTGAGCAGACTCAGCTACGTTCACAGCTTGATGCGACTCGAGAAAGTGAGGCCCAGCTGCGCGCGCAGCTTGAGGATAGCCACCGGAGGGAGAACAGTCTCAAGCGGCGCTTAGACGAACTGGAGCTCGAGCTCAAAGCAGCCCAAGATGCCAAAGAAGCCCTCGAGGAGACATCTGAACGTCCAGCCAAGAGGGCTCGTACTACTGAAGAACCTACCAAGGCTTCAGTCGCTGCAGACATTGAGGCAGCTGCTGAGGCGCTTCTCATTGCCGAGGCTTCAAAACCCGCCACAACGGTCGAGGCTCTCTCGACTGTCGAGGTTACTGCAGCTTCCGAAGTGCCGCAAACCTCAGAAGCTCCTGAGGTTTCTGCCGTGTCTGAGACGTCCGGTGCCCCTCAAGCCTCTGAGACCAGTGAACCCCTTGAGAGCGCGGAAGCAACCAAGCTGGCCGAGGACGTTGAGATCCCTGATGCTCCCGCTGCCTCCGACGCAGCTACATCTGAGGCTACAGGAGACCTGGAAGCACCAGCGCCCACAACTGCCGCTGCAGTATGAGAAAAGTGACCCTGCACATCATCTTGGCTGGCGGCAACCCGAATGAGTTTCGCGCTAGACGTAAAACTTCATATGCCCATCTAATACCTCCCGGGTTAGCCCCGTATTGGCGCGCTTTGCCTTCCTAGACACGATGTTGCCCATGGATGATGCATCATTTCGGCATCAGTTACGACTCATATTGCTTTATACCCCTGTACGAGAGGCGTCGGGCGCGCTCGCGTTGCTTTTCATGATATACCTCCCCGCGGCCGTAGCAGCGAGGATTCTGGCGTTATGGCCATTTGTTTGATTGCGAGAGATGTTTCGGGAGCACACGGTTTAATGGGATGATGACGATGGTGAACCATACGATAAGGATTCAATGGTTATCTCGACGCCCTTCGCTAGTGAAGCGGCGGCCAGCAGCGACTGAACGGGTCGAGTTCCGGGATATCGACAGCTGGAGGGTCAAACCCAGAGAAACCAAGAACCGTAGTTATGAAAAGTTAAGCTGTTTGCACAAATGAAAACTAGACACTGGACTCGATTGATTCAGCATTCATTTTGTTGCGTTTGTGATGTCAACCAGCTGCGTCTTACACCTAAAATCCGGGTAGCACCTATTCTATGCTTTGTGTCTCTCCTTCGAGATATCTTTTTGGTCGGGGCTTTTGCAGCTCTGCGCAGTGGTTGTTCCTCAATATCTGCTGCGGCACTGTATTTGTTTTCCTGGCATACTTTTGTCTTGATTTGACGTTGCGATTGACTGGGCAACCTGGCTATTTTGCAAACCATATGTTTGCCTTGGTCACGTGAGGCCGTGAAGCAAGTTTAGGGTGATGCCTACGATAACAGCACTGTCGCAACGTCCCTCCCGGCTCGCCACATTAACCTCTTCTTTTGTTAATGAAGAAATAAAAGCATCACTCCCGGAGAACTTGTGAATGTTTCTTCCGGATATCAGTCATTTGTCTCTCCCGCTCCACACTCCCGATCCTGCACACTTAGGCGCTTGGCCGCGAAGACCGGAAATGCCCACCACCATTCCCAAGACTGGTGGCCCTACGGTGTGGCGATCCTCTACTGGGGGAGGGAAGTCTTTCAGTGGCAAGAAGGGGACGGCAAAACCTGGTGCAGGGAAGACAATTTCTCGGGGCAAACGGCACCGGTGAGCTACGCCGTGAGACGCTACGAGCATCAAAGGGCAACGCTGATTCTTTCGACAACAGTAAGATTTTAACAGACACAATCCACGGCATAAGTAAGTCCCTGTTCTTGTGAATACATCAAAGCATGGGACGCGTTGCTAACAGAATCATAGCCAAACCTGCCATTCGGTGAGTTTTGCTCTTTGCGTCGGGGAGCACTGGGAGGCTGCTGCTGCGCTGCCCATGCCCTCGCACGCTCACATGTGATCAAGCCTCCAATTCTGGAAGCATCGATATGGTCATGGCTTTGCTCATAGAGGGCCAAATTGCTGACAATGAGTCCTTAGACGACTTGCGCGCCGAGGGGGGGTTAAACGGATCTCGGCCAATATTTACGATGAGGCCCGAAAGGCTCTAAAAGCATATCTCGAGCAGGTTCGTAACTGCCTACACAATTTCCTCTCATTCTCCCACCACTGACCTCTCTTCAAGGTCATTCAAAAATGTGTCATCTACGTTGAGCATCGGAATGCTAAGACGGTCACCATATACGATGTATGTTGAAGAAGTCGCCCAACTAAACCGAGCACCACTGACCTGGTATCTAGGTGATCCACAGCCTCCGTCAATCAGGCAGACCCATTTACGGATTTGACCCTGATTCTTTCAACCCGAAGAAACCTGCGCCACCCCTCAGAATCCGCTGAGGGTGCTAATGAACGACACGATTGTGCAGGCGTCACAGGAGTTTGGGGGTTCTCTGTGTATGATTTTGAATTGTGTTTAATTTGGTCGACATGTCCTATGAGATTGACTTGGTCTTTTTATGGACATTGATGGGCACGAAGACAGGACCAGCCTTAGGTTGGGAAGAGAGATTGTCTGCAATTAGCCACGAACCTGGTCATGGCCAGCTGAATTATGAGCTTCTTTAATGAAAGAAATATGGGTATCTCAAGTGACAGTACAAGTAGGTATCAAAAAAGAAAAAAAGAAAAATAGTCAAGCTCCCACCATTACATACATGCCTTCCCTTGTGGCATATATGCCTCCATCTTTGTCCGAGAGCCTCTGCAAATGACTCCGTCTTCTAGTGGTATCTGTATGTGTTGTGTTGTTGTTTATTATAATCGCTTCCTGGCGGTGATCGTATCATCTCTGAGCCGTGGCTCGCCATCGTTGCCGCCATCGTCTGCATAGTCTTCATCGTCTCACTTTAGTCACGTTCTCTCTCGATGAAATCGTGATCTGGGACTCATATCCCTGTTCCCTCCGCATGCCGTAACAATCGGCCATTTACCTCTTCTTCTTGGTCATCTCCCAGTCGGCCAGAACTCCATCCAGAGCCCTGGTAGCTCGGACCTCGTCCCTGCGGAAGGGGGCGTTAAAGATACCCGGGAGGAGCATGGCGCTGTTGGCGTGCTCCTGAGCGAAACCAATTTCGGCGTCCTTTCCGCAGCGCTCCTTTGTCACGCGTACAGCCTCGTGGAGAAGATCCTTTCCAACGCCCTTTCCACGGTAATGGAGGTTGGTAGTCCATGCACGGATGACGCCCTTGCCTCCTCGGAGGGAGAGAGAGCGCCTTCGTCGATGTCCTGAGACTGGATTGGGCTCGAGGCGCAAAACAAGGGTTCCGATGATGTCGTCGTTGAGGCGGGCGGCCAGAAGGGTGTCCTCCTCGCCATCATCGGATCGTAGCCAGTTCCAGCGCAACCGTTCAGCAAGGGAGATGTAGCCGCTGGCGAGATATCGAATGCCCATGAGGTAGCTCATGATGACCCCGCAAGAAACCGTCATGCCTAGGCCGGGATCTAGACGAGAAACACCGCCGAGGTGATAGATGGCAGCAAGAGCAGCGGAAAGGCCGGCGAGGCAGAGCGGATGGAAAACGAGGTTTAGGGAGGCGCGTTGGCGCATCTGGGCAATCGAGTCGGCGATGAGGCGCATGCCCTCGACCTTGTCCTGAGGTTTGTCGAGGACTTCGAGAGAGAGTGGTTCAACATCATGGTCATCGTCGAAGCCGAAGAAGGGAGAGGTTGCTGCTAGTGGTGAAGGTGATGGCGGGACATAGGCAGCAAAGGGGACGGACGGGCCGAGCTGCGGGGTGCTTGTCGCTGATGCCATTGCCGAGTGAAGGACGAGGTTGGCGCGGAGGAACGTGAAGAAGGCTGCGGAGTTGAGATGTCAGTCATGGTGTTTCTTTTTTCTCTTTTTTTCCTTTTTGGTTTCCAGGTTCATTGTCTGTTCATGATTGTTTTCCATCGCCGAGGTATAGCAAATTGCAAGGCCGAAGCTGGTTCAAGCGGGCATGTCGACGCTGGTGCGCTAGATCCGCCCAAAGTCTTTATTGAGCGCGGCTCGCATCGCTTGATGTGTCGCCGTCGCAGTTAACCGAGCTTGTTGGTTGCTCTTGAAGCATCTCAAGTTGCAGAGATGCTTGCTCAACGACCAGGGTCGGTTTAACGGTGTCCATTTGGTGGTGGTGGCCGAGGTAACCAAAACGACAGGGGACAAGTGGGAGGAAGAGCGAAAAAACTCGGTTACAGCTTGGCAGGGTTCAACAGCAACAAAAGGAAAAAGGGAAAAAAAAAAAGGAAAACCGGCAGAGACAACAAAGGGACAGAAGAGGGGGAGGATGTAGAAAACTCACCAGCACTCGTCTTCAGAACTGGAACAGCGCCAACTCGGTCAGCCATGGTGCTTGGGTGGCATGTCCTCAGGTCGAGCTCTCGAATGGCCATGTGGTGAGGGCCCTCCATGGTTGTGTATGTGGTTGCCATGATGATGAGCAGTCTGGAGTAAGGTGTCGTGTGTAGGTAGGTAAGTTGGTATTAGAGAAGGGGAATCAAGTAATGATAAGAGAAAAACAAGCCAGCAACCAAGCAAGGGAAGGAAGCCAGCCTCCAAGAACAAGTGTCGTTGACTGGGTGAGTATACGAATAAGGTATAATAAAGTAGTAGAGCAATAGTATAAGAAAAACGAGGCTGTTGGGGTATAGCTAGCAGTATATGTCAAAGAGGAGGGAGAGGAGAGGAGAGGA